>PVIJ01011174.1:0-56050 GCA_004024925.1 Scalopus aquaticus | reverse complement strand
GAAAAAGAAAAATATCGAATGGTTTCACTTATAACAGGACTATAGGGAGGCCAGGTGGGAGAGAGACACTCAGCGGTGGGGGAGGGGGGAGGGGAGGATAAGGGCACAAAATGGAAGAGAGGTGAATACAGGGGACCATGGAGATGGATCACGGGTGAATTGGTGGTGGGCTGCCCAAGGGGAATACAAAATGTAAAAGACACAAATAACAATAAAAAAAATGGAAAAAAAAATATTTATGCATACAAAAGCTGGGGTGTAGGGCAGAGGAATAGGGGGTGAGAGGCTTCACCAGAGACAGAGTGGAGAGCAGAACAGGCAGACTGACTGAAATACACTACTGAGGGGAGCAGTGGGCGAGACAGTAGAGGTCTGCTGCGCCATGTGGGTTAGCTCCCTAGCTGGGGATCAAACTCATGCTGCAGATAGCTTCACAGAGCTGAGACTTAACCCTTCTGCCATCAGGGAGGCCCGTCCAAATCCCTCTAATCATTTCTTATACACACCACTTCATGTATATCCCACAAAGTCTCTCCTAACCCAGGAACATTTAATATCTTACATATAGCTTCATTTCCCAATACTTATTATAGGATTCTTTCATGGCAAGTGGTTATCAACATTGCCTTCATTTATTTTTTTCTTTTCAAATATCTTAAAAAAATAATCTCCAGATTTTTTTTTTTATTTCCTCCACATTTTTTCCCCTAATATTCAGGCAACATTGAATTACAATATTGTATGTGATTCACAAATACAGGATCCCACTTCTTCAGGTATAAGCTACGTTACCACAACCACCTTTAAGGCAACCCTAGTCATCTACCATAATCCATTGTGACCCCTGACCTCTTTCTTCTCTATTCTCTCTTTCCCCCCCCGGTAGCCTCAGTTTTCCAGTGAATTTTCTAGAGAATTTTGTTTTGTTAACTTGTGACTACCCTTTCTTTTGTTTCTTTATATTCCACATATTGGTGAAACCTTGTAATTTTTATTGTTCTCCTTCTGACTTATTTTGCTTGTGTTGTTGCAAATGGCAAGAGTTCATCTTTTTTATTGCTGAGCAGTATTCCATTGTGTCACTCTACCATATCTTCTTAATTGACTTATCTGTCATTGGGCACATAGGTTGTTTCCATAACTTGATTATTATAAACATTCTTGCAATGAACAACAGAATGTGATATACCCCTTTGAATTAGATTTTTTTTTTGCATTCTTTGGGTAGATAACAAATAGTAGAATTGCTGGATATTACTGCAGATCTATTTTTAATATTTGAGGAACATGCACACTGTTTTCCATTAGCTCTGTACCAGTCTTCATTCACATCAAGGAGTCCACATCCTCACCCACACTTACTGTTTCTGTTTTGTTTTTTGGATTTTGTTATTGTTTTATACATATAACCATTCTCATATCTGAGATGGTAACTCATTGCAGTTTTGATTTTCAATTCCCTGATGATAAGTGATGATGAACATTTTTAATGTGTGTGTTGGCCATCTATATGCCTTTGGAAAAGTACCTAGCCCCTCTGCCCAATTTTTGGTTGGGATATTTGTTTTATTTTCGTTGCGTTGTATGAGTACTTTACAGATCTTGAGTATCAAACGTTTGTGCAAATATATTTTTTTTCCCATTCAGTAGGGCATCTTTTTGTTTCTTTTACTATGCAGAAGCTTTTTAGTTTGATGAGGTCCTATTTATTTATATTCTATTTTTTTTCCTGCCATTGGAAATGAATTCACAAATTAATCACTAAAGAAAGTCATGGAGTATTTTGCTCATTTTTTCTACATATTTTGGTTTTGTGTCTTACATTTAAGTTTTTAATACATTTTGAGTTAATTTTTATGTACAGTCTGAAGTGGTGACCTATGCATTATATTGAAAATGGTTGTCCAGCTTACCCAACATCATTTGTTGAAGAGGCTTTCCCTTTCCCAAGGTATACCCTTGGCTCCTTGGATGTAGATAAATTGTCCCTATATGTATGAACTAATTTCTGGGCTTTCAATTTTATTTCATTGGTCTGTGTGTCTGTTTTTATTGGGTACTATGTGGCTTACTTACAATAGCTTTGCCATTATAGTTTGAAGTCTGTGAGTGTGATACCACTGTTCTTTTTCCTTCGTTGTCAGAATTTTTTTGGCTCTCCAAGGTCTTTTGAGGTTTAATGTAAATTTCAGTAATGTTTGTCTTATTTCTTTGAAGAATGCCATTGAAGCCTTAGTAGGGATTGCATTGAATCTATGTATGTCGTCATTGACATTACACTAAACTTTATGCTACTTTGCTTGCTAAATTGGGTCCTTTAATGATTTGTTCCCTGACCATGTTCAAAACCTCATTCCTGGTTCCTGCACCCTTCCACAATCCTATGGATTCTTTCTTTTTTATTAATTCCTCTATGTCTCTATGAGTGCTATATTCTCTGTCTGGATTCACTTCCCTCACTTTGTATCCCAGATACCCCCTGAAACACCAAACAAGTATCACATTTTTAATGAAGTAATCTCTGACCTTCCAGGGGACAGTTACTGTGGGGTGGTTTCTTTGTATATACTTCTCTTGCTGTTGTGAACATATTTCTCTGTATTTGTTTGTTTTTATGTTTGTATATTTATATGCTTGTATTGACTATCTATATTGGGAAGTAGAACTCATTTTTGTTTCACTAAATACTTGAGATAAATTCAAAATACTAACCTAATATTACATAATAGACAAAGCTTTCCTTGGCTTCTTCTCAGTCTGACAGTGTGTGAAGATCTTAACATTTTTCAGTAAACTTGAGTAAATCACTTACTTTATAGCATGTTCAAATAACTATGAGATACAAACTACCGCGTGAATTATGTTCCTCCAAAATGCTGTGAGTGTATATTCACTATAAACTGCTTTGCATATGATGAGCTATATATATTGTGTGTCCGTATGATAATTATTGTAAGAAACTTAACAATGATTTTGTGTTCCCATGAAATACTAAATAATAAAATAGAAGGTGCACCTGTTCACAAACATTCACAAGTCACAGATCTCATTCCAAACTGCATGAAGATCAGTGATCATGAGATATATCTTCCAGCAAAAAATATTTATTCTTTCATTCTGATCATGGCCTATTCTAAGATTTATCAAAAATAAACTTTAATGAAATAGTTATGATGATACCAAATTTTATTAAAACAGAATTAACCTGGATTTCAAGTCCCTTTTTTTAAATTCCAAGTTCAAAAGTTAAGAACTTTTGAGAAGGTAAAAGTTCAATTGATTTTTTTTTTGTCTTGTATTGTCAAAAGCCTTTTTTTTTTTCTTTTAGGTTTACACTACCTAATGAGCTCATTTTTAAATATACAGTGGCATATAAAAATGAAAATATAGAATTTTTAAAATTTAGTTAAATTTTGTATATTAAATTTATAAAAATTGGATAGTGTGTGTTTGTGTGTGTGTGTGTGTGAGAGAGAGAGAGAGAAATTACGAAATAATGAAAATCTGGTTTCCAAACACAAAATACCTTGTATAATATGATAGATTGAAAAATTTACATTAACAAATTAGGTTTTTGAAGTCCATTATCATTATATAAATATTTACTTACTTAAATATTATAAAGATATTAATAACTAAGGCCCTTGATAATCACTAACATTTCAAGCACAAATTTTCCTGTAAGACTGTATAGGTCTATAACAAGAGCCTGAAATTTGTCAATAAACAGAGAAAAGAGTGAGTCAGTAATAATTATACTTGGAGGAAACCAAAGATCATGGTTAGTTAACAATAATACTTAGAAAAAGAGGAAACAAGTAGGTGATTTCTTTGTGAATACAGACTTATATAGAGAGAGAATCTCCAGATTCTGTCTATAGTTTGGACTATAAACCTACAGGTAATTTAAAATTAAAATTAAAACATTTGATCTGGGTCTGAAGACATTGTCAGGAAGTTGTTAATTTTCTCAACAATAATCTTGAGGGCTCATATTTCCACATCTTCATACTGTGAGGCAAATTTGTTGGCTGAACATTATCAAAATGCATTGATAATGGGATAAGAGATAAAAATTGTGAACTCAACACCCTGAACTGAAGAAGTAAATTTCATAAGTAGTTTATTAAACACTCTCAAATGTGATTTTAGTGGCATTGAGAATATCTCTATTAAATGACTCTCTAGTTTTTTAAGACTAAACATGTACTCCTTTAAAATGTGAACTCTTCAAATCTGATGTGAATAAAAAATTAGAGAAAGGACAGCAAAGGGAGGGAGAGAGCAAAATATCACTTAACTACCTGATGCAAGGAGGGGAAATTGCTGTGAGCTTGAGGAAGGACATAGACCAGTAAATGGAATAGAAAGAGAGCTTAATCAGAAGCTTCATTTACAACAAACCCTCCTTCAAAATCTACCAAGTTCTCAAGCAAAATGATCTACCATTTTACTCTATATTAGACTTTATAAGTAGCAAATATTCCCTGGTTTACTTGAATCAGGAAACAATATATTTTCCAAACATCTTTTCCTTCTGTTTAAACTAACCAGGCACCCAAGAACTAAAAATATACACTTTGAATTTCATATATGGGTAATTACATTTCTAGAAACCTAGTGAGGGGGGAAGTAGAAGCACTAAAATGTTGCTGTCCTTCAAAATGTAGGACTTGAGGACATTCTCAGGGTTCTATTCCATCAGCAAGATATTGAATTAGAGGGCCTGGCCCTTATCTATCTTTAATTAACAACTGGAGAGGATTAACTCTCAAATCTAGCTAGATAATTCATTACCTTGAAGTAAAGTTCAAATTTAAAATTTAAAATTTCTTCAGTTAAACAACATAAATTGTGGATCACACACTCATATATACAGTACTTATTCACTGTTCATAATTGTCTGTCTCTAATGCTTTTCCCATAAAGAACCCATTTGCTTTGTAGTTAAAAAAAAAAAAAAAAAGGAAAGCTTTCAAAGAATTGGGTATGTGTTTTAAAGCTAGCAAACTGCTTACTGAAATCTGTTCACGAAGAAATTATCTATGGCATAGTCACACTTGCTGTCATCAAAAGCAACATTGCAGGAAACAATTAAAGTTAACAGAAAAAAATTTCTACCCACATTGCAGTTCAGATTACAGATGGCAACAGAAAGCATCAGGAAACCATAATTTGTGGTCAATCACCAACTCTAGAATGGGAGCAGAAAGCCTTTCTTTCTCTGTATCCACAACCTCTCAACTTTGCCTTTGGCCACATACACTGTACCCATCCAGCTCTATTAATTTTATCTAAAAATCTCTTCATTAATTCTCTTTTGAAAGACAGATTGAGCCCTTTTGAAAACACAAAGATTCCTTATCCTCAAACTCCTTCTCAGAGCTTCTCTAGCAGGTTCACTTCGTGTTACTGGAACATGTCTTTCAGTTCCTCTGCCCAGAAGAAAGGGACTGGAGGCTGCCTCATCATACTTACAAAAGCAGCAGTGGAAGTTCAATTTCATTATGCTTGTACAAATTTTAAAAAGTGAGAGATAAAATCCTGTCTCCTGGAGCAAGTCACCTCACAAGTATAACATTATTTTCTCTGCTAAAGTATTTACTAATTTGAGAAATAGTACATCTTTTAGCTTTCAAGTGATTGCAATTCTGCCAGTATTCAATAGGTAGTTTTGGGCTGTCATGGTTTGGAAGCCATGAAAAAGGCATAACTTAAGGCACAACTAAGCAACTGATACAAATCCATACCCAAGTTTCAAGTTATTACTGACTTATTAATTCCCTTTATTTGTAGATACTTGTATGTGGTTCTGAAATTAGCATTGCAACTGTAAGATCTGTACTTGAGTGGCCTTGTTATTAACATCCATAAAATTCATCTCTAAAAGCCCAGCAGTTAACTACCATATATCTACCTCCTGGACCAGTATTTGATTCTGTTTCAGACTTAAACCCATGCAGTCAGCTTGACTGACTCTGCCTATTTTAGCGATGAAAGTGACCATTCCTCCTAACTAAGGAAGAAGAGATGGACAGAGCATTTCCTAATCACACAGTGGTGGCTGACAAAGACACGAGGCAGCACAACAAAGTATAACTTGTACTTTTACATTGAAATGATATTGTAAATACAGGACCTCCCTGGTGGTGCAGCGGTTAAGCGCTGCGTTGTGGAGCTGTCAGCAGTAGCTACGCGAGTTCGAAGACCGGCTGGGGAGATTCCCACATGGCGCGGCAGACCTCTCCTGCCTCACCCTCTGCTCCCCTCAGCAGTGTATTTCCCTTGATGTGCCTGTTCTGCTCCCCACTCTCTCTCTCTGGTGAACGCTCTCGCCACCCCACACCTCTGGCCTGTACCCCAGCCTGTATGCAAAAATAAATCTTTAAAAAAAAAGATATTGTAAATACCATCACTTATTGGGTAAAACATTGGGTTGAATGCCCTGGAAAGGTACAAAATATTTATGCCAACTTGGGAGAGAGCCTACAGAGAAATTTTCAGAAGAATTTTAGTGAACCTAAACCAAGAAAAGAGAAATTCTACAGGAAGTGGCAAATTAATTCATTTCCTTTATCCACAGCCAGCATCGATTCTGTCAACTTAATAATATTTCATATCCAAAGAATTTCAGTTGTTTAAGAAGTAGTAACAGATTGAGTCAGAGACTTAACTGTAACCTGTTTGCTGCACTCATGTGACTAGTAGGACTCTAGTCCCCAGCTTTTTCTGAGAGCCTTTGTAGGAGACCCAGCTGTCTGTTTCTTTGCTGTAAACTACTACTCAGTTTAAAAGCAGTACTAGGAATGGGACCTGTTCAGGAAAGAATGGATTTTATGCCCTGCTTATTGCTTTCCAAATGCCAGGAGCTTTTCAGAGTAATAGCAACTGGTGTAAAAAGAGAATTTGAAATAAAAGAAGCTTTTATTGCCCAAGAAAGAGGCTGCCCATAAACTTTCCATCTGCCTTAACCACTGGGGAGTGGTGTGTGTGTGTGTGTGTGTGTGTGTGTGTGTGAACAATTTCTGGCCAATTAGAATTTACGTTTCCAATTAGCTTTGTATCCTCTGGAATAATGTACATGATTTAAAAAAAAAGAGCAGGAAAACAGGATCAAACATCTTTAATTGCAGTTGTCAAATGTATTTCAGTTTAACACTTCATGCATTCTATCATCAAGAGTACATTTTACTGCTGGTGTCGATGCTTTACCCTATATGGAAAACCTTTCATCTTAGAATATCAAAGATTTCTGCAAATACTAATTCATTAATTAAGCCTCTCAACTGTTCAGAAAAAGAGGAGAGAAATAAATGTATCTCAGAAAGAAAGAGATTTAAAATTGAGGCTGTTCCGGTAGCAGCTTCAGTGAACAAAGGATGCCATTTTGCTTATGTCATTGTGATCCCCCACCCCCAACCCAGTGCTGAATTCAGGACAGACCTTTTTATGAAGATGCAAACATTTTTCAGGTGACTGTTTCATAGGTTTGTCTTTGGTTTCTAATGAACCTTCTTCGTGGCACTCGGTCACATCATTTGTCTCTAATTCTGTTGTTCCTTTGTTCTCTTTTTCTAATAGAATGTGAAACCTTGTGAACTTGCTGAGATTTATTGGTTCACTTCTGAGTTGCAGTAGAAAACTGGTGCTAAAACCCCACCCCTAGGGAGAGAGAAGCCTGCCTTGGGTCTAAGCCAGGTTTTTAAGAAACTCTCCTCAAATGCAAGGCCAAAGAAAATGGGCGATTATTTTGGTTGTAATTAGTTGAAATGCTGAAACTCAAAATAAAACATCACCACAGATCAATATATAAATAAAAGAGAGTGGAGGCTATTTTTTTTTCTCTTCCCACCTCAAAATAGGTGTAATTTAAGTAAAGTCACAGTCAGTCTGGACTCAGTGTGTGGCTATTTTACAGGATTTTGGGCAGTGTAGCATATTTTAATGCAGACCCTTATCCTCTTTGGTGTGGTATTGCAGAGAACAATTACTAGGAATGTGTGTATAGAATTATACTGCTATCCTCCCTACAGGAATTACATTTTTGATTCTAACTGTTATAATTTCTATTCTATCCAAATGCATCTGAGGGTTACCAGTACCATCACTGCTAAAGTTGGGCATAATTTAGTTCATAGGCCATGGACACCCCAGGAAAAGAGCTATAAACACATGCTTAGAGAAAGCCACCATGACAAAGTCACCCAACCAATAATCAGGACATGTGTATAAGGTACAGGCCTGGTGTTAGTATTATATTTGGTTCTTTCAGGGTTCTTAGAAATTAAGACCTGTGTCTACAATATACACTTAAAGTTTAATTATTTTTGTTAAGTAATTGATTTCCTAATTCTGTCTCCTCCTCTCTCTGCCACTCAACATTCTCCCAACAGTATAATAGAGTGTTTTAAAATGGAGTAAGGCAACAAGGACATGAATCTCAGCTTTATCCCGTATGGTTTGTGTGACCTTGGAGAGATTTATTTAATTTCTCTAAGATTCACTTTCCTAATATACAAACTGGAAGTAGTCTCAGTGAATATCTGGTTGAGTAGCACACATGATATGAGCTTTAAAAGTTCAGCAATACAGGGCCTCCCCGGTGGCGCAGTGGTTGAGCGCTGCGCTGTGGAGCTGTCAGCAGCTCCACAGAGTTCGATGCCAGGCCGGGGAGAATCCCATATGATGCGGCAGACCTCTCCTGCCTCACCCGCTGCTCCCCTCAGCAGTGTACTTCTGATCTGCTCCCCTCAGCAGTGTACTTTCTGATCTGCCTGTTCTGCTCCCCACTCTGTCTCTGGTGAGACCTCTCACTGCCCCACGCCTCTTGCCTGTACCCCAGCTTGTATGTATAAATAAAATAAAATCTTAAAAAAAAAGTCCAGGGGCCTCCCCGGTGGCACAGCAGTTAGGTGCTGCGCCGTGGAGCTGTCAGCAGTGGCAACGCGAGTTCGACGCCCGGCGGGGGAGAATCCCACATGGCGCAGCAGACCTCTCCTGCCTTGCCCGCTGCTCCCCTCAGCAGTGTATTTCCATGGGTCTTCCTGTTCTGCTCCCCTCTCTGTCTCTGGTGAATCCTCTCGCCGCCCCGCACCTCTGGCCTGTACCCCAGCTTGTATGTATAAATAAAAAATAAATCTTAAAAAAAAAAAGTCCAGCAATACAGGCAGAGGTAGAGTCTGGAGGAACCATTCTGGGTATAAAAACAAGAGTAAATTACACAAACACAATCAGGAAACCAGATGACCAATGAAAGTAAACTTAGGAAAATGGGAGGAGGTTGCGCTGGGTAAGATGAATAAGTCAAGCATATTTGGTTCCTCTGACTTCAAGTAAAATTACACATTCTGTGAAAACAACAGCAAGATTTATATGCAGTATTTAGAAAAGATAATGAAAAGTAGCTTGAGTGTTAGATAAAATGAGCCAATGATGAGACATGTGGTTGTTTAAAGACTAATACAACTTGAGTTACGTTAATAGAATCATGGCATCTTGAAAGCAAAGAGTAATAGGCCATAGTTAAAGAACTGCACTTAATTCAAGAAAACGCATTTGAGTAAGAAACCAAATCCATCAAAAAAGCATTCAGGCAAAATGCTGAACCAGAAACTAGTTTTATATTTAAGCAAATAGAAGCTCTGTCTTAAAAGAAATAGTTGAGGTGCTACAGGAAACAGGAATCTGAAACAGGACGTTGTATGTGGAAAAGACGTGTGTATTGTGAGTGCTCAGAGTACAAGGGGAGTACTGTGGGAATCCACTGGATTTGATTCTCAAAATAGCAGCTCTTCTATTACTTAGAACTTCACAAAGTGAGGGATAATGATGATGCTGTCACTAGCAGAGACAGTTAAAACTTAATGACCATATTTATTTGTACCATACAAGGATGTAATATTAGCTTGGAAATTGCTCTATATGAACCCAAAAGTCTTTTTGACAATACAATTTTATTAATATTTTAATTCCAGCTATCAAACTAATCTCAGACAAATGATACTCCTGTGCACAATTTTAATCAAGTGCTAAATTATGCGGCAGTTTCCCACAACAGGCAATTGCTGCAGGAGTGTTAGGAATCTTTGCATTAGAAAACTTGATTTGAATGATATTTTTCATGTTGTCTCCACATGGAAAATAAAAAACTTAGAATTTAAACCCAAATCAATACAATGTTAAGCTTTTTCTATCTACTACTTCTTTTAGAGAAGGTAGAAGTTTGAAAACTAAAACTACCTGTTTTTGCATTTATGCCAGTAAAATTACACAATGGAGCTCTATGTCAACTACTTATAAATAAAATGTTCCCTTTGATCCCAATCATGAAAAAGTCTATTCATCGATGGAATTATTAGCTTAAATATAGCATATTTATATTAAAATGATTATGTTATCATTATTAAAAACAGAAACACCTATTTGTGAATTGGGTAATCAAATAATGGCTATATGTGATAATGAAGCTATTGTGTTGATATAAAGTCATTAATGGAAATTCAAATGACCCATGTCTGCAAGTCTGAGTTTAATAAAGCACCAGGATAAACACATCTAGACTAGAGTTGTTAAAATAATCATCTATGTACAGTTTGGGATGTCCATCTATCTATATCTTACATGGTTCCTGCTATCTAATTATGCATTTTTACCTGCCACCTTACAGGTAGAATTTGCATGATTTCATTTCTTTTACCTTTATCTTCCTTTTGAAGGTGTTGGCTTATGTTCCTGTGAATTAAGTTGTGCTGGTTTTCTTCCAGCTCATATGGTGACTTATAGAACGAAAACACTTGAGTTATTTGCATGACCTTTTATATTCATTTTGCATGAAATGAAATCATGTGCTTTTCTTGTAAAAGATACTAATGCCACTCAGCAGTGTATAGGGTTAATTGTTATTTTAATGAGTGTGACATGCAGCACTGGGTAAGAATATGATTTTAAAAGCTACAATCTATAAAGGTCACATATCAGCACAGTGGCAAGATTTTATGGCATATTGCTAGGAACCTGGTCCATTCTATGCTCAGTATCATATTATTTTTTGCCTAGTGCAGGCCATATGCTTTGACAGCCTACTAGAATGTTTTTATTGGAAAACACTGTGTCTTAGAATCTTTCCAAATAACTCAGTGTTCAACCATGAAATTATGTGATTGAAATGAAGCTCATAACTAGACAGTATATCAAAAATTAATAATTAAACTAATAGAGTTATAGTCCAGTGATAGAAGTTAAGATTAGATTTCATCAAACACCTATAGAGAGAATAGCATTAGGTAAACGTCATTGTCTGTGTGCTCACAATTCCAAATTGTACTGAGCATTATAAAATACAAGGCATTATGTTCCATGTATCTATATTTAAGTGATCAGAGAAGGCTATCCTGAAGAGAGAGCACTAAAACTAAAATGCCCGTAGTACACAGGAACTTGACATGTTAAGCTCAGGCAGAGTGAATAGCATGTGCAAGGTGCAAGAATGGAACTAATGAGTTCTGTTGGAAAAAAAAAAGTGCAAACCAAGCCAGGGGAAATAGAACATTGCAGAAAAAAGAAAGGGGTTTTTCATCATGAAGACTGGGAAGCCACCAGCATGTAGATGTGGAATTTAATTTCATGCCAAGGGGTACAGAAAGTCATTGGTGAAATTCAGACATGACATAACATAATTCTAAGTAACTGCTGCTATGGAGAAAGCATAGGAGGTTGGCAAGAGTAGAGGCAGGAAGACCAATTGGAAGATTCTTAATATCATCTGCTGAGAGGTAATGGTGGCTGAATTGAGCGTTAGTAGAGGTGAAGAAAGTAGACAGATTTGGAGTAAACTGTATAGAGAGGAAAGGACAGTGGCTGCATTTCCCAGCTCAGTGCAGAATTGTGCAACTCACAAAACAATATTTAGTGTCTTTTTCAGTGTTTCAGCATCTTTGACCCCTTGGACAAAATTTTTTTAAAGATTTATTTATTTATGCATCAAGAGCTGGGGTGTAGGCCAGAGGTGTGGGGGTAGTGGTGAGAGAATTCACCAGAGACAGAATGGGAAGCAGAACAGGCAGACTGACTGAAATACACTGCTGAGGGGAGAGGCGGGTGAAACAGGAGAGGTCTGCTGCACTATGTGGGAAGCTCCCTTGCCAGAGTGCTGCAGTGGCTGCCAATAGCTTCATAGTGCTGAGACGTAACCCCTTGCGCCACCAGGGAGGCCCCTTCAGCAAATTTCTTGAAAGGAAAAGCTATGTTAGCACACAACATTTTCCTTTTTGACTTCACAGAATATAAGCAGAACCATTCCAGAAAGATAAGTATTGATTCTAAGAATGACATTGTTTTGGGAATCTGTTTCTACAGGAACCTTAGTTTTAAATGTCTCACTTCCATAAATTTTATATTAACAATTTGTGAGCTTAATGATTGCTGGAGAGATTAGTTTTGTGGAAACCAATCTAAGAATTTACATATATCATTCAATAACTAATACAATAAAAAATAAAAGGCAGTTTAGCTACTGCTTGTCAGGCAAAAAGGAAGTGTTTATTGAAGGCAACTTCCCTCATTTGCTACAGTCCTTGGGTCCAGAGGAATCACCTGGATTTGCTCAGTTATCAAAAAAATATTCAGATTTTTAATCTGACTGGAAGATACCATAACCACGAAAAAATAACTGATTACGTCTCAGACATTTGGTACAAAATTTCTGGCTTCTGGCTATATAATTTCTTTCAATATTAGACAATGAAGTAGAAGATCAGTCTATTTTTGTAATTTGCCAATCTGTCTATGGCACAGCCTGCCCATCCATTGTCTGGGTATACAGGTCTAAAGCGGGTGTGAAATATCAGCTCATTACTGGTTCTTCCTGGGTAGTGTTATCTTCTCCACACAGCACCTGAAAATGGCTGCAACAGAACCCCTTATATGGTGCAGAGAGGAGACTACTGGGCTAAGGATCTTGTTTCTTTTAATTCTTTCCTTTCACAAATGATTTAAGATACATTTCCTTTTATTTTTTTTTTTTAAGAAACAAAACCCAGAGAATTTCTAATTGTGCATTGACATGTCTTAACTTGTATTTTCTCCCTCCATCTTTCTCTGAGTCCTTAGCACTCATGTTATAATTCTCCTGTACTGTTCCTACCAATAGTACTAGCAGTGCCATAATTTTCAGTCATGGATTATGAGAGCTTACAAATAAAAAAGTGTGAGCTCCCATATAGGTCCATTGGAATCACCTTTCCTAAAGACCATACATTAAAGTTGGAGAAGGAGAAGAGCTTCTGTGGATCCCCACTATTCTTTTGTCTCTTACATAAAATTTGAAGAAAGAAAAAATGTCTTCCAAAACTAAACATATCAAGTCAAGTAGCTTAATTGATGCTACCTACAAGAACCTGCTATCATAAACACCCTTTCTGGACCAGCAGCTCAGGTCTGCCTCACATCATTGCTGTCAATCACACACAAACTTTGATTTCTCCAACATTATTTCCTCAATAGTTGAGTGAAGTGATGGACCTAACATGGTCTCCAGCTGACTGCAGAGTATACATGGCAGCACTATCCTCACTCACATGACTCCAGGTCCATGGGCCGATGGGTCACATACAGGTTGAAACTGAAAATTAAGGCAGCAGGACTGGACTGTACAAAAAAGATCAACTGCTCCTATTAGCAGTACAAGAAGAATGATTATTTTCTTCAAGAATGGGGACTGGTCAGCAGCTTGGAGTTTAAGTGAATAGATTCAATCTTTTTTTTGTGTTGGCAATATCAGTCTCGGAGACACTTTCTTTCTTTTGTCATTTCTAAAGATCACTCTCCCACAGAGATGACTTGACACAAGCTGCTCTCTCTGCCCTTAAGAAGTGCCAGAATCTCAGGCAGGACAAGTCCAGGCACTTCTAGAATGAGCTTAGTTCAGACATTCCAGGTATATGTTGAAGCCAGAAGGTCATGAGCAAAGAACTGGAGGACATGCAGACACTCAAACATACATACTCACACGCACCTGCCCACAAACACTCATGTGCACATGAAAAGGCAGATGTAAACCCATGTAGGCAAATGGCTTTCACATCTGGAACCTTTACTGAGACAAATTGTTATGGATGCAAATAGAGAATAGAATATAGCATCATTAGTCCTAACATAGTCCAGTTGTCTTTACAGAAATCCTCTGAAGGATTGTGATAAGATCCAAACTGAGAGCTGAAATGAATTCTATAGGTAGCTTCTTTTTCCTGTAGAAATTTGTTACACAGCATGGATTTTTAATGGATGAGTCTAGCATCTGAGGCATTGTGAAATCACAATGTGTATGTCTGAATCCTGACAGTATGAACTTCTGCCTCAGTTCATAGACTGTCAAGTTCCTGTTTCTGGAGCTCAAACCTTTGCAGGCAGTGAGGTGGAGTCTGAGACAGAGGAAGATTCCCTGACCCTCAGTTGCATCTCCCTGAACCCTGACCCTTGTGTCTTCCCTCCCCTTAGTGCTGACCTCAAATTATTACAATACATGTCTTTCCTACTAGACAGCAGCCCCTGGAAAGAAGGAATCTGCTACCTAATAAGGCCTTTCACTGTGACTGACTCATAGTAGGGTCTAAATAAATCACCCAGCAAAATACTATTCAATGTTTTAAGTCAATCTGCATTCTCATTCTTAAAGATGAATCATTTTTGATCAAAATTATTAGGACTTGCCATTTATTGTTGGTGATTTAGAAAGAAAAAGAAAATAAAAAAAAGTCAAGCACTTGGTCTTGAAATGTTTTTTTTTTTAGAAATTCAGCGCGTATTTGTACTTTATACAATGGGAAAGTAGGTTTAGATGGGGCTTAACTAAATGCTGAGATTTTTTACATTTCTTGCTTTATTAAAATAGTATAAACTAGTCTATTAATAAGTGAACATAATCTATGTTCATTTGGATTTTATAGTTGATTTTATAGACTCTGATTTTTATCATAACCCCCCAAAGATAGTAATATTTTTATTTCTAGTAACAGAACTTTATTATCTCTTTATAGGGTAGAAGTCAGGTAGAATATATTTAAAACTGACTTGGACCTTTGTAAAGAACGCTTGTGGTTATGGATGTTGTTTGTTTTTCCACATTTTATGCATCTTGCTCACCCTTGGTCCCTGTGGGCAGCTGAAATGAAAGGTCAGTTTACTGTCAACTGTGAGAAAGCTGTTTCAGAAATGTTTCCAGCAGAAACCTCCCAGGAGATGTCACACCTTGACATGTGGAATAAGGTCTTAGAGAAATGCCTTTAAGATTCATATGTAAATATGACATGTGATTATGTGTAATATATGGGTGTTTGTATTCACATGTGGTATGTGGAAGTATGCAGGGCTATGTCTGGGAGGGTGTATAAATGTGTGCATTGTATATGTGCATTGTGTATTTGTATGTGTTTTCTGTATGAGCATATGTGTTGTGTGCAGTGTGTACATTTGTGTCAGCGTGTTGTACTATGTGTTGTGTGTGTGCACATTTGTGTCAATGTGTTGTACTATGTGTTGTATGTGTGTGCATTGCACAAGCGCGTTTTCCTTCATTGTACATTTGCTGCATACATAGGGATGTGTGTGCCTGAGTGTTACAGTTTTGCATTTTTTTCATAGATACTCAGGAAGTGAAAGCGTGTCATTATCTGTGGAGAATACAGCCTCAAATTAAATTGATTAAAAACAACCTTTTCTAGGCTGTCAGAGAAAATGTTGAAGGGTTTTCAAAAAGGAAAAGAAATCTCTTGGGCAACCATATCTATATTTGCATTACTTGTTTCAGAATACAGACAAAAAAACCCACACGTATCCACACCACACACTCCTGACACGGAGTCGTATTTTGAAAAGTGCTGGTTGGTAGCACCTCCACAATGTGCCTGCCTCTGACATTTTAAGATCACAAATTGCTGCTAAGAAACACTCCCTCTTTTCATATTTACACTTAAAAAACCTTTTCTTCTTAATGGTTAATTAGGTCACTAATCAAAAGAAGCTCTTAAAAGGAAAATGAAATGTTGACATTTTGCAATTATTTGCTACTGTGAATAATACATAAACACACTACTTATGGAGAAAGTGGCTTTCCACCTCTTTTTCTGCCATGAAAGCTCCTGCCAACAGCAGAATCCCTGTGTCTTGAGTCCTAGGTTGCCACATCACCTCCTTCCCCCTCACGTTCAGGGTGGGTTACTTATTTGTCATTTTATTATGCTCTTCCAAAATGCAGAATCAGAGTGTGCACACACATGTGTGTGTGGTACATGTGTGTGTGAGGTACACCATTTTTGTCCTTAGAGTTATCATAGTAGTATGTCACTAAAGATGTGAGATAGAAACTCTTAGAAATCAGTTCCATCAAAACAGATAATATTCTAGTAATTTTACTAAGTCTAATAACTCAGTCCTGAAGCAAGCACTCACTAAGTTTATGTTCAATTCCAGGACTGTAAAAAGCACTAATAACATGAAGAAGATGTGCCAGCATTTGTCCCCAAGGGTTGAGAAGAGATGACACACAGTACACAGCCACATCCAGGGGCTATCTTAGAAATATATAAAAATATTTAGCTTCTCACTTTTTCTTTCCTCTGTACTTCAGATGATCTTTTCTTCTACCTCACCTCAATCACCTAATCCCATTGTCAAAAATAATCACCAATAAAATCAACCTCCTAAAATCTGTTTCAAGAACTCCTCTCTCTAAATCCAGCCCCCATCAGAGCAGTTTACACATCCCCAGAACTTGACATCAGTATTGTAATACCACACCCTGTCTTTCTCACCACATCCATGCCAGAGCCATCCATCGTTATCTTTTATTCTGGGTCATCACGTAGTCTCCTGTCTAGCTCCCTGACTTCAACTCTGTTGTTTCATGGTCTATTAAAAAATGTAAATTATGTCAGGTCAGTCACCTCAATAAATGGTCACAAAATGAAAAAATAAATTCTTTAATTTATTCACTTGCTTTGTTTCCACTGCTCTCATATTGGTCTAGGTTATGGTCTCCAGAAAAGTTGGTGCCGTGACTTCTATCTCTTAGATGTTTTCTAAGGATTCTATAAAAAATCAAAAACTGAGTGGCTTAAAACAATACAAATTTATTCTCTCAGTTTTGGAGACAAAATGTCTAAGGTCAGGTGTTAGGAGGGCATGGTCTCTCTTAATGTTTCTAGGAAAGAATCCTCCCTTGCCTGTCCCTAATTTATGGTAGATGCTGGAAGTGCTGCTTGCTCCTCAACTTGTAATTGCACCTGTGATCTCCGTCACTGTCATCACATGATCCTCTCAGTGTGTCCTTTCCTGCTCTTGTATAGAACTCATCAGATTTAGGGGTTCACACTTACTTGTTGTGGCTCCTTCATTAAACTAATTACATCTAGGCTGTAATTAGTGTAATAATATGGAAGACTACACTTCCATACACGATCACTTTACAACTTCCAAGTGCACATGAGTTTTGCAGGGACACTATCCAACCCACTGTAATCATGATTGAGTCCTGAGGAAGACCAATGTATTCACAAACACAAGCTCACTCAAATTCTGAAAGACTAAGTATTCTCACCTTCAAGATGAGGGTACTTGCCATTTTCACTCAGTGGTCATGAATTTTCATGAATAGGTGGAGAAGGTTGCACACAACAAGCGGCTATGCACACATACCAAATACTTTGAATATATACAAAGCATATTGAGATATATGGTTTTTGTAATATGTTCTTATTCGCATAGATACAGAATGAGATATAATATTGTTGAATGTAAAATCTTGAGTACAATTCACTATTATAAATTGTAATTTAATTTTTACTATATTTTAAAATATTTATTATTTATAGGTATTTTATATAATTGGAAGGGTTTCGAGGATGGTTTCTTAAAATCCCATATTTTAGAGTGAACAGCTAAGAAAAGTGTGAGCTGGAAAAATTAAATCACAAATGAAAGTCTGTCAAACCTGTTGATTACAGAGAACACAGTTCTTGCTTCCAGGTAAATTGAGCCGCTAATATAAGAAATAAAAGGATTTGAAATCTCCTTTAAGACATTCTGCTGTGAATAGTTGATGCCTTTATTACAGAAAGTAGCATATAGGGACTGGAGTTTAAAAGGCTGATTTGATTCAACTGAGATATTGGCTGATCATTTAATACTGTTCATGAGTCTTAATCTCTCTTAGATTTGGTTTCTTCATTTGTAAAATGAGACAAACATTTATTCACAGAGTTAGTGTATACAGCATTTGTTTAAAGTGAATGGATCATATTTACTAGCTGCATACATGGATACATAATAGGCTAACTGAGATTACACGTAACTACATACACACACAGGATAGTGTGACAAAAAGTCACACTCAATAAAGGAGAGCTGATGACAATGATAATAATGAAGATAATGATGATTATATGACCAAAATACAGAAAAATAATAATGTTTTAGGGAGAAAGTATAACATTGTTTCTCAAGGGATTGGCAGAAAGCACTGTAATTTGACCCTACTTACAGCATCTTTTAAAGTTCTATTAATAGCAATAGATCATAAAAATCATGACTTTCTAGATGAGAAAACTAAAGATAAAAAAATTAAGTTGCCAAAAACCATCAACTTGATTTGTGCTAAAGAAGAATTTCAGATAGATGCCTGTCTAAGGGCAAGTGGTAGGCCCTGTATTGGAGCAGATATACACAGACTTAGAAATATTTAAAGATACAGAAAGTAGAATTAGAGCATTTGTCTGAGCCCTACTGACATCCAGGACTCATCGACAAAGTCAGTAATGCAAGCTCGGCACCTGGCAGCTTCCAGACATCTTCCAAGCTCAGTCTGCCTCCACTCTGCCTCTTGGAATGTCTGCTTGATTAATGTGTGTCCATTCATAAAGCTTTCTGATGAGGAGCGTGTGCCATGGCTCTAAGTGGCAAGTTATATCACTGTTTGGATTGGCATTGAGACATGCTGGCAAAATCTCTACCCCTGTGGCTAGGGAAATGGAGGGATAATATAATCAACTGTATGGATTCATACTCTGTAAGTCTGTAGGCTTACCGTAGGTGGCCACTTTGAGCAGAAATCAGTTGGATTCCAAGCTAGATGTTATATGTTCCAGGTCCCTATGTTTATTAAGTATTTTTAGATTATATCTTAACCTAATCTTTCCAAGTCTTCAGAATTCATTCTAGTTTAGCTCACAGATGAATAAAACACAGCAGAAGTTAAAGAAATTGTCAGTACATTGGTTTTCTCTGAATATTTTTGATGTGGGACAGAATATAGGTAGGAAAACAGTTGAATGTATTTTAAAGACATAGAGAAAAAGATATAAAAATTTAAGCATAACTTTTTGGGTGTGAGCCTCAGTGAAACATTTACAAAGGAAATTGTTTAGTAGGCTATTAGCATCTCAGGGTATATAGCTGAGGGTGCACCTAGGTTTTTATTTCCCTGGCTCTCTTTCTGAAACCTTTAAGAATGGTTCTATACAACTGTAAGATAATGAGTTTTAAAAAGTTTGGGTTGATTTTTTTTTTGGGGGGCAGGGTAACAAATGAATTATTTTTTTGAAAGTAAGTTTTTAAGTGCAGTAGAATGTCCAAATAAAGACTTGCTTATTGGCCTCTTTCAGGTTTATATTTCTTTGAGTTTATATTTTTTAATTATTCAGTTCACAACTCTCAAACTTGTGCACAACATGTAGTTTCCAAAGAAAAAGTCACAAGGACTTTTATATAAGATATGCTATTTGTAGAGTCAGTTTTAAATTGGGTTCATTCATTCATTCACTCATTCATTTAACAAATGTTTATGGAGCAACTATTATGTAATGTAATGACAGGTGATGTATTATTAGAGGGTCTGCAAGAAGTAAAAAAAAAATCCACAGAAGATTCAGTAATGACTACAAATGTTTCTTTAAAGTTGTGCGTTAACAAACAGGCATGTTCTCATGTCCTGTCTCACAGGTTACAGGTTAGAGGCCCCACATGAACAGATCTTATAAAACATACACTAAAAGAAGTTTAAAAGATCTAATAAATGATGCCATGGTTTGATATTTTAGTCCTTGTGTTTCTTGTATAACACCTAGCTCAATGTCTCAAATGCCTTCATAAGCAAAATTTTCTTTCTTTAATCTTAAAAGAGATCTAGCCAATATTATAATCTTCAGTTAAAGCACAAATACTTTCTTGACAAAGGAGAATAAACAACAACTGAACTCCTTTTACCAAAGCAAATTCTAGAGATACACATATATACATATTACCTGAGAATATTTTCATGAGTTTGTCAAAAATTATATAATGTTTAGTAATATCAAATGGCGGAGCCTGTTAATCAAGGCATGTCACACCCTGTCAATCAAGTGACCACAGTAAGCATCATCAATAATGGGAAGAATATCACGCCACATGGAAGGACACCATGAGAAGCACAAGACATATCTATCAGTAAGAGACCAGCTAAGTGTGCATAACTTGAACCTAATTGCAAGTAAACATCAGCAAAATCTACATTGATGTTCATTCTACACAGTAATTTGCTTGTAATCTTCAAAAGTGTCAAGTTCATGAAAATTAACAGATATTTTATGGAGTCATATCAGAATGTGATTTTTTAAAAAAATGACAGCTAAATGGAACACAATATTCTAAATGTATTCTTGGGTCTTAGGCTACATGGACTGACAATTTTCTAGTTTTGATGGTTGTGTTATGGTATTGTGGGAGAACTGGCAAACTTTCCTATAAGTTTAGGAGAACGGGTATTTTAGGCATCATAAATCATGTGGTCTCTACTCAACTCTGCAATTGTGGGACAAAAGGCAGTTTTTCTTGACAAACTATAGGCTCACTTAATATTAATTTCCTTCTACTTCTTTCTCTTACATTACTTTAACTTAATTGTATGTTTCTGTTGCATCAATGCCCTAAAAATGCTATTGATTTTTAAGGAACCATGAATCCACATGGTGAAATGTACAAAGATGACATCATTTTATGCAGTTGATAAACATTTGGTGGCATATTGGCCCAGTGATGTTTCTCAAATTTTTTCTTTCACAAGCCCTTTCAATATGTGCAAAATTTTTATGCTATCATGATCACAACTTGCTTATTTGACTACTTTAGGAAATTACTAAGTGGGCAGAATAGATCTATATTATTTTAATTAACTTTATTTTTTTTTTCCATCGTGCCCTAGGTCTTGGGGCACGCACAAGAATTAAATCACAACCTCTTCGTAGCACTGTGTCTTTGCCAAAATCCATACCAGTCTCCTCACATCTTCACACATACAGAATCTGTTAATGTATGACTATTTCAAATAAAACTAAAACATAGCAAAATGTTTTAAATACAGACACACAGTGGAAAAAATGTCTATTGGAATATGCGAATTTTATAAATTATGTAACCTACGCTCTCAAAGTTAAACTATAAGTAGGTTCTTAATTCTCTTCCTTACATGATAACATTGTCTATTATTCCTATTGAAATAGTGAAGCACTTTTATTGGTAAGATTTTCTTAAAGGAGAACATCTGAACACGCAAATTCATTAACAGACGGTAGCAATGGCCTTCAATAGCCATAAAGATTAATTGATTGACATTTTCATTAAAATGATTAGTTTTTACAGGTGCTTTATATGAAGTACTGATGACATTTCCCAATGTGAGAGTCCCCCAAATAAAACACCATTTAAAAAATTAGTTTAGCAAATCCTTTAGCTAATTTTACACATATTATGTGATCGAATATTAAGATTCAGTAGTATGTGTATAGAGATTATATCTGCCTTAAAGGAGCATGCAGGACATCAGATGAATTAGGGCATATACAAATGAACAACACAAAAACAACTGCAACACAAAGTAGTTCACCAACAAAGCTTTAAGGATGGCACAAAATATTCAATGGCTTCAGAAGAAGGAAATCATTTTTTACATGGTGGTGATCAGAAAACCTTCAGGGAGGAAATGACCTCATAGAATGAGAGGATGAACTAAGATTTCAAAAAGGCAGTGCCAATTACAATGGGTTCTATAAGCCTGTAGGTCTGTACTGATGCTGTTTTCCTGCAATAACTTATTTGATTTCCTTTAAACATGAGGTTTATACAAGGGACCCTGCCCATATTCTGGAAAATGTAAACTTGTCTTTTGGAAGATACTTTTTTATCAAAGCAAAGATGCCAACTTTCCACCACCTGTACAATGTTAGAAGTAATCCTATGTGAGGGATTTGAAGTGTCAACTTTCAGGTCTACATGGCTCCAGGCAATAATATTCTAGACAAAAATTTTTTAAAGTTTTTCAAGTGGCACAAAAAGAAAACATATACAATATATGAGATACATTTTCCTTTTGATTTTCCAAGGAAGATTTGGTAGTAATTCAAGTTAGCACCAGTCCTGACATGTATTCACAATCCTGGTCTTTTCTCTCTCCTTTTTTATTGTTTCTCTCTTCACTGGAAGTGTCAGCTTTTTACTCCTACAATGCCCTCATTCCTAGTGAAAGGCACCAGAAACCCTCCCTTATCTGAGTGGGAAATATAAAACTCACCCCCAGATTTTTATCTTCACAATACCATGATCCAATCAATTAGGGGCTCCTCCCTGTTCTGCCTTCTCGGCAATCTCCAAATTCTATTGGCTTTTCTCCCTTCTCTTTCACCACTATTTAGGTCAGAGCATCCCCAGGTCTTTTCCAGACTATGGTCTATTTCCTAAAACTGGCCTCTTTGCTTGCAGACCTTCTGTTGGGGCACAATCCAGGGACTGACCAGTGTAATCTGAAACTGATTCAGTATGCAGAGGACAAAGAGAGATCAGAGAAGAGGTGAGTCACTCCACATTGCTATCAATCAACAAAGGAAGTTATTCACTAAACTGTGTCTTGTCGACCACACTAGACCAGAATGGCCTCGACAGTAGTAAGATAGGAGAGTTTTTCACCCCATCCTCTGCCAAAGTTCAAAAATCTTAGAGTGACTTTACCTGTTCAGTGAGGAATTCAGTCCTGATAGTCTCAACAAGACACCACACATCACATACTGCCAAGGCTATCTATTTGGAGAAGCTTTTGGGAAGCACATTCCAAGGAGGAGAATGGGAAGCCTCCAATTATGTAGATCCTCCTCATAGGTCAATTTAGTATTTGATTCTCTTGATAACTATCCTTAATACTTGCCTAGCTTTAAATAAGCTCCCATACTTTGGTAATGACAACACTTATATACTGATAAATTATTCCACAGTTTTTAATGAGTCATAGACTTCAGCATAGTTTTCTAATCTCATGACACAATATAGGCAGCTCTTTATTGCCTAATCCTAACACATCTGTACCACTCTCCCCAAACACTGTGCTCTGACCTTGCTGAAATAACTTGTTTTCTTAAAGACTCTCTTACCTTTATCCACGTTGGTCTTTATCCATGTCGGTTCCTCTGTTGACATGACTAGCAGTCCTCCATTCCACTGAAACAGGATCTTTCCACAAATCTTTCTTTTGCTTCCCTCCCATGTTGGAGTCTATGTTCCTTCAATGGGTTTCTTTGAGTCTCTAGATTTTACTGGGTCTCTAACCACAAGAAATTGTAATTGCCTATTTGTGTCCCTGGTCTTTGTTCCTTTAAAGAACTGAAGCTCCTAAGGGAAGAAACTAGGCCTATTTATTTATTTTAGAATGAATAGATGTGCCTGTGTAGAATCCCTCAGAGACTCCCCAGGGCCTCTCACAGAGCTTGCCATATGTGAGGTACTCAAGAAATATTTAGAGGAAAAGCTAGTATTTTAATCAATGTCCTCAAACTAGAGGGAGACTCCAGTACTGCGTATTCTGTACATGAAATCTATTTTTAAAAGAGAAAAGGTAGGAACTCTCAACACCAAAATTCATCTGATGGGAATTTATTGTAATTTTATATTAGTGTTTAATGGTCCACAAGTACCCTGAGTGGCTCCTCCCAGGATAAGAGTTCTATTGTACTACGACAGTTTTGTCACAAATGTATTGACTACGTAGCTACTCAGTGTGGAATGCAAAAACCGGATTTCATAATTTTTATCTTATTTTTCTGTGATTTATTATATTTTTTGCTC
Organism: Scalopus aquaticus; assembly: GCA_004024925.1. NCBI lineage: Eukaryota > Metazoa > Chordata > Mammalia > Eulipotyphla > Talpidae > Scalopus > Scalopus aquaticus. The sequence continues at coordinate 31,915 of PVIJ01011174.1, read as the reverse complement.
TGATCAGAAAAGGCTAGTTAGGTATTTGTACAAATTCAACCTACAGTGTGTTAAATTCACAGAACAATTGAAGATAAGGTAAACACTGAGCTAAGGCAAGCACGTCTGGAATTAAGAACTGATGTCGTTTTACTCATTTAAATAATACAAATGTATAGTCCAGCTGCAAAGTCTAAAGAGAACTCATCTCTACCCTGAGGGCTAAGAACATGGCATAAACCTTCCAGAGACAAGATTAAAAGTGAGCATGTGCATGCCTGCCAGTGTCAACTTTGCAAATTTAAGACTCTGAGCATTATATCCTAGAGAAAAGGGGTAAATTGCTGCTAAAAAGTATTGAGTTTGAGTTTCAGGTTTACCACTTATTAATCCTTTAACCTCATATGCCTCAGTCTGGGAATAACAATAAGACATAATTTTCTTGAGTTTATCTTAAGGAAAATGGAAATAGTGTATATGAAAACACATTAACACTTATAAAAGTGTTAAGATTACATTATATAATGTAGTAACATGCCAATATAAAATCATGCCCATTAGAGTAATTGTTAGAGTGCTTGTTTACTTTTCCATTATTTAAGACATATTTATATTTCCTATTTATTGAAGATGGATACTAGCAACTAGAACTTTTAATTTCTGAAAGATATACTGGGCCACATTTAAAATTCAGGTATTTGAATTCCACTGTACTAAATGACAAACCACCATGTGAGTTTGGACTATCATTCAGCCTCATTAAAATTCTATCCCAAAGTGTTAAACAAGTATTTTTCCCAATTCTAATATTCCACAAAATTGTATGTTTATTTCTGCATGAGTACACTACCATTTTTTTCTGTTGTTAGTCCATTTTTAAGGCAAATCTAATCTAATCCAAAAAGTCATTTAGTCAGAGTAAAATCTGAGAGTTGAGAGAAAAGTAAATAAAATGCACTTTTTTTCTTAAGTACAAATTATAAAAATATGGTTCACAAAATGTTTACGATCTATTACACTTCTATCCAGCATGAGAAAGTACTCACCACCAGCAGAGGTTGGCAGTAGCAGTTAACCTGGAAAGGAAAGAAATGGGTTATTATAATGATTTTTCCCAATGAAGTATTGATTCAAAATAAAATTGGACAGAATGGGGTAAGGGAACTTTCTGTTGATTAGAAAGTTTTTAGTTTAAAAAAAACACTTGAAACTCCACGAACACCACTAAATTAAAAAAAAAAATTATTATCTAATATTAAAAACTGAATAGTGAATAATGCAGAACAGATTTTTAAAAAGGAAAAATAGTTACTAAACAAAAATGTACATATCAGTCTCCCCAGAAGTTCAAGATATTTAGGGTCACATAAAGTGTTCACATAACTTCAACCGGTCTATAGGCCTAGGTGACAAGAGATACACAAATGAGTTCTGAGTCAGATAGGAGGGCCATGCTCTCTGTCATCCTCATTTGACTTGATTCTGCAAACAGCTAGATAGAGCTCAGACCCAGATATGGTTGGTGTACATCTGGCAGGTCTTGATTAGCTCAGAGTCAACTCACCCCTTTACATCCTGCATGTGTGTGTTCAGCCAAACAGAGCTCACCTGGCCACTGAGTCCCTAAGGAATAGTGCATCCATTGCACTTGGATCTACATATGCCTTATTTTCATACATTCTCAGAATTCCTGCTTTGGGCCAAGAGGTGGGTTGTGGGAGTAAGAGAGAGAGCTGGGGGAAAGAAGAGAAATGGTCCTGATTATCTACTTGTTGCCCTTTTCTTTGACATTGACTTGTTTCCCTGGCCATAGTCTTGTTCTGCCAGATATGTTTCATTTTCTGCATGACTTCATCTGGATGGGCATTTCAAGCTGTGATTTCTAAGTTTGATCTCCCATTGTAGACCCTGTTATCGCTGAAAAAGAGGTTTTAAAGTTCAAAGTGAGTTAGAATGAGCAATGTCTTAAAAGTTTGTATCTTTCTGATCTTTCTCTGCTTTTGGCTGCTTCAAAGAATGCCCAATTATTGTACATTGCATAGAAAATATCTCCAATGGGCATTTTTTAAAAATGCACTCAGGAAATCAGTCTTCCAGCTCAGAGGTTTGATGGTAAAACCTCTTGTTGTTGTGAAACACTCATTCTTTGAGCAGAACTTCAGCAGCACATATTTCTCCCATTTGGCTTCCTGCTCATTGTTCTTGTCCTCAAATAGTGACTGGGGTGATCTGATTGTTTCTAGATTATTTGAGGTAACAATTGGACTGTTTTATCCACATACACATTATTCCCTACCACCCCCAGATATCAAAATGCCCCAAAGATGCTTTTGTCTGCCCTTCCTATTCAATCCTAGGCATGTCTTTAAAACAAATGAAACAATTAAATCTTCTTTAACAAAGCATACATATTCACCAGCTCTTACTCTTCCAGAATTCTACCCACAAACCAACCATCCTTTAGGGAGTAGTCAGTTTCTTTGGATCTGAGCTAAATAGATAAGTACTAAATTCCTAGATAAATCTTTTTATGTAATTTAGTGAACAATGGTTTCTCTACCTTTATAGAACTCAAAAAACCACACTTAAGAGTTTTGAAAATGCATGCAAAAAAAGGAAAGTGTTTGATTAGCTCTATAAGGTTAAAAACTACTTTGTTTTATAACTTGTGTTGCATTAAGTATTTAAATAAAATGTGCTGCACTTGATATAATTTATAACCACCTTGAACATTCAACATCCTATTATGATTTGCATGTAAAGGTAAGTCTCTTAATTGGAAAGAGAAGATATTTTACAAATGCTGATACTACAAATTGATCTGAACAAAAGCAAACAGAAAACAAAAATTAAAACATGCCTAAAATAAACCTGCAGGAAAACTTCATTAATGTGGAACTAACATACCTTAGACATATGATTACTCATACCAGTCACTGAGTAGATTGAAACTGATCAATGCAATACCTGAATAAGGCCAGATATTTTTTTTAAATCTAATTAACAAAAACAAAATTACTAAAGTGGAGGGAAAATAGGGGCTTCTACAAAAGTGAGTTGTTTCAAATATTTAAAAATAATTGGTACCTTTTTTTCTTTTAATGTTAATACAAACAAAAGGTTAGTTATAGATATTTCTTACCTATCCTTAAAGTAGTAGGTTCTTCAAGGACCTCCTGGCAAATATTAAAGCAAACTGACACACTGAAAAATTAGTATAATGTTTTCTCAGTAACTGAGCTAAGTAAATGTCTTAGTTATTTTGATTTAGACCCAAGTATATAAACACATTAAATAGTCAAGAACCCTAAGTATTCCTTTATTTTTTTAGAGAAATTAGCCTCAATCTTTGCTTTTATTTGTTTTTTAAATGTTTTATTGTTGCATTAATAGTACTTTGTTCAGAGTTTGACCAGCTTGCTTGTTTGTTTGTTTGTTTGTTTGTTTAACTCCCCATCCCCCCAGACTAAACTGCACCCAGGCAATAACTTTTGTAAATCCCAGGTAAACTTTACAGTCACATCTCAATGTTTGTGCTGAGGAAATGCACTCTCATTTTAATATTTTCTTTAATAAAACATTACTCATTTCCCTTTCTTTCTGTAGACTTATTTACAAATGAATGAAAAAGTTCCTCTTCCTCCTAGGATATATAAAAAAGTACAAGTCTCCTCTTTCATCTCCCAGGTCTAATTATGTTTAGAGTTCCTTCATCCCCGGAGAAAATTCACACCTTTTTTGTACTTCTAAATTATAGGAATGAAAAAGGTACAAATGTGGATATAAAAGCCTCAAAATAACACTGATTTATATTATGTATAAATATTATTTATATTTATATTTAAATAATACTGTTGGCTTATCTGAGAGAGATAGGGGTTGGTGCTTCTAGGGGAAGACGCTGATAACTGCCTAGAGGAAAGGTGAGCTCTAAGAGTCTATAGGACAGAGGATTGATGAACTCTGTGACTGGCCTGATGATCATGCATCATGTGTCCAGACAAAGCAGGATTTGAGTACAGATGCTAGGGCACTAAACATAAGCATCATGGCTGTAGGCACCTTGGAGAAGTGGTGGATGCTTCTCTTTTCTAATGGACCATGGGGCCTAGAAAAAAATGGGGATAGGGGGAGGCTATACTTCAAAGGGAGGCCTGAGATCTGGATTTGCTTTCAGTGAAAAATATAAAGAAATGTTACATTTCTTTTGTTCTGCCCTATGATGATAAATCAACTGCTATAAAAATACATTAAAATAAGAATCTGAAATACAAAAGTTCTCTTTCTTAGAAAATATATGCTAATAGTTTTATCATGAATCTTATTATAATGTTTCTATTGATTTATAAAGGATGGAATTAATACTTGGAAAATATTGAGATTTACAATATCTTTTTTTTAAATGCTATCTTGACCCACTTTTGAGGCCGTGGTTGAAAACTGGCTTATTTGCCTTCCTGAGTTGCCCATTAAATACACACCCCAAACACCTCCACTGGCAGGCCTCCCCATTACGGTCCACCATACGACCATCCTAAATATCCAAGAACCCCATATTAGAAAACCAAGGATAACCCTTATGACCCAGAATCTTCTGAAATAATTCAAATTGCTGATCCTAAAACTGTTTAGCCTGTCTCATTTCATGGAAGGAATTTCTATTATATTAGCATAACATAGAGTAACTTCAATACAAAGGTAATTACCAGAGAAAAAGAGGGATGTCACATAAAAACAAAAGACTCAATCTATCAAGAAGCTGTAACAATTCAATATGGGTATTCACCAAACAACAGAATTTCAAAAGTTATGAAAAGAAAACTTGTGTAGAACTAAAAAGAGAATTGAAATCATTCATAACTCTATTTTGAGAATTCAATGTACCTTCCTCAACAACTGCTCAAAGTACTAGACATAAATTTAAAATTAGCAAGGATACAGGAGTGCTAAACACTACTAACAAATGGGATCCAGTGCACATTTAGAGAGTATTTTATCCAACAAAAGTAATAAAAAATACATATCTTTTCAAGAGCCCCTGGAATATTAACCAAAATAATGTCATCTTATTGCCAAAACCTGAATAAAATTAAAATAATTGAATGCATTGAGTGTTTTCTGATTATAATGGAATTAAATTACACATTGATAATATAAAGATTACTGGAAAATCTCTAAACAGTTGGAAACTAAGCAACACACTTAAAAATAAGTCATGTTTCAAAAAATGAAGTATCAAGGGAAATTAGAAAATATTTTGAACTGTTTGATAATCAAAACACAACATATCAAGGGGCCTCCCTAGTGCTGTAAGGGGTTAAGTCTCAGCACTATAAAGCTATATGCAGCCACTGCAGCACAAGTTCAAACCCTGGCCAGGGAGCTGACCCACATGGAGCAACAGACCTCTCCTGTCATGCCCACTGCTCCATTCAGCAGTGTATTTCAGTCAATCTGTATGTTCTGCTCCCCACTCTGTCTCTGGTGAATCCTTCCCCCCACCACCACCACCACAGACCTCTGTCCTACACCCCAGTTCTTGTATGCATAAATAAATAAACCTTTAAAAAAAGAAAAAAAACACAGCATATCAAAATTTATGGGCTGGAAAAAGATGATGGTTGGAGAGAAATATGTAGTGTTAAATACTTACATTAAAAAAGAAATAGTGTTCCAAATCAATTTACAATCCTACCTAAAGAGATTCTTAAAAAGAACACAATAAACTTAAAGTAAGATAAGTAGATTAAAGGAAATATTAATGAGTAGAAATAAACAAAAACTCAAATAACATGAACAAAAATTTAATTTTTAAAAGATTAATCAAACTAGTAAACACTTAGCTACACAAGAAATGGAAAATACATCAATATCAAAAGTTAAAGAGCGATATCACTAGAGAGTATATAGACATAAAAATGAGAATCCTGAAAATAACTGTAAAAATATGAAAACTTAGATTATATTACTTCTTTGAAAATCATAAATCACCAAAATTCACTCTAGAAGAAAGAGATAACATGAACAGTCCTACCTTACTAAATAAATTGAAGCCATTACTAAAAGTCTTTTGGAAAAGAAATCTCCAGATTTCACTTCTGAAATTTATTAAACATATAAAAAATAATAAGATTATACAGCATTTTATATAAAACTACTCAGAAAGTTATGAATTGATGGGAACTTCCTTTATAATATAGAGATCTTCCTTACAGTTGACAATATTTCTAATGATAAAGATTTTTCTATACAGTTGACAGTATTTCAAATGATAAAAAAAGATTTTTCCCAAAGATCAGGAATAATTTAGATATTCCTTCGTACCACTCTTATCATACTAAATATCCCAGTCAATGTAATAATTCCAGAAAAGTGAATCTATAAGACATAAAGATTGCAAAGTAAAAAATAAAATGGTCTATTCATAAATTATGTCAATACTTAGTAAATTTCATGAGATCGACTGAAAAGTATATCGGAAACCCAAATTAGGAGCAATACCATTTATAATAGCTTCAAAAGAATAAAATGCTTACATAAAATTCTAAAACAGGTACAGTATTTATCTACTGAAAAATACAAGCACTGATTTGAGACATACAGAAATCCCAAACCAATGGCGATGTATTTTTTGTTAATGAATTGGAAGACTTGATAAAGTTTGAAAGTAAATTTTTCCAAACTGAAGCAATTCTGCATAAAATCCTCCCCCACCCCCGCACACACACAAGCTCAGTCTAAAATGTGTATGGAGGAAGGATTAAAGGACTGAGAGCGACCTAAAGAATTTTGGAATACAGAACAAAAATGAAATACTATTTGATTTTAATAATTGCTACAAAGCTATTTTAATCAGCACAGTGTGACATTGGTGATGGTATAGTAACATAAATCTGTGAAGCTAAATACAGAAACAGGGGCCTCTCCCTAGTGGTTCAAGGGGTTAAGTCTCAGCACTATCAAGCTATCGCCAACCACTGCAGCACTAGTTCGATCCCTAGCCAGGGAGCTTCCCACATGGTGCAGCAGACTTCTCCTCTCTCTCCCGCTGCTCCGCTCAGCAGTGTATTTCAGTCAATCTACCTGTTCTGCTTCCCACTCTCTGTCTTTGGTGAATTCTCTCAACTGCCCCTCCACACCTTTGGCCTACACCCCAGCTCTTGTATGCATACATAAATCTTTAAAAATAATAATATAGAAACACCTTGGAGATATCAAGTATGATCCCAGACTTCTGCAAAAATGCAGTATGACAGTAGAACAAGTCATGTGTTCTTTCTATGATTCCCCAGTGCATATAAAAGTTTTGTTTACAGGGCCTCTCTGGTGGCACAAGGGGGAGCTCACCCACATGCACATGGTGCAGCAGACCTCTCCTGTCTCCCCCACTTCTCCACTGTATTTCAGTCAATCTGCCTGTTTTGTTCACCACTCTACCTCTGGTCAATCCTCTCATCCCACCCCCGCACGTCTGACCTACACCTCCACTCTTATATGCACAAATGAAAAAAAAACAAATCTATAAAGAAAGTTATGTTTACAGTATACTGCAGTCAATTAAGTGTACAATAGCATTATGTATAAAAAAACTAATATATATGCCTTAATTTTAAATATTTTATTGCTAAAATGTGTTAACCATAATCAGAAGCTTCAATGAGTCATAACATTTTTGCTGGCAGAGGGTCTAGTCTCAATGTTGATGGCTGCTGACTGATCAGGGTAGTTGTTGCTGAGGGTTAAGATGATTATGACAATTTCTTAAAATTAAATATTAATGAAGATTCTTGCAATGATTGACTTGGGGAAAATTTCATAGTAGCTTGTGGTACTGTTTTATAACATTTTCCCAGAGCAGAATTTGTTTCAAAATTTAAGTCAAGCCTTTTAAATCCTATTGTGTTATCTACTAAGTTAAAATATATATATATCTGAAGGCCTTTGTTGTCATTTTAACATTGTTCACAGCATCTTTACCTGGAATTGTAACTATCTCAAGAAATCATTCTTTGTTCCTTCATGCAAAGGAACTCCCCATCTATTAAATTTTTATCATGAGGTTGCAGGAATTTAATCACATCTTCACTTCTAATTCTAGTTCTATTGCTATTTTCACCATATCTGTAGTTATTTCCTCCATGGAAGACCTGAATTTCTCAAAGTCATCATGTTTGGATTCAACTTCTTCCACACTCTTATTAATGTTGATATTTTGATGGTCTTCTATAAATCACAAATGTTCTTAATGACCTGTAGAATGGTGAATCCTTTCAAGAAGGTTTTCAAAAGACTATTTAGAATCCAAACTGGAAACAACTTTGTCATTGACAAATGAATGGATAAACAAACTATGGTAAATTTATAAAACAGGATGCTACTAATGCTAATAAAAAGAAACAAATTACTGCTGCACATTGCAGCATCGATGCTTCTCAAAGGAATTATTATTAGAGGCAGTCTATCAAGTTTACCTACTGTGCGATTTCATTTACATGGATTATGGGGAAGGGAAAACTACAGTGATGAACAGCTAAATGTTTCCATGCCTTCAGAAGCATACATGGAAAATTTTTGAGGTTGCTGAAACTAGTCTGTATCTTAATTATAGTGATAGTTAACTGAAATGTGTATACATGTTTAAACTTAGAACTATGCACTATAAAAAAGCCAACTTTACTGCATATTGATTTAAAAAGTAAAATGTATTAGAAGTATTAAATTCACAGAGGAGAAACACAATCATTGCATTTACTTCCAGTCTTTCTTTCTTTTTTTTTTTTAAGATTTATTTATTTATACATACAAGCTGGGGCAGAGGCCAGAGGCATGAGGCGGCAAGAGGGCTCACCAGAGACAGAGTGGGGAGCAGAACAGGCAGATCAGAAATACACTGCTGAGGGGAGCAGCGGGCGAGGCAGGAGAGGTCTGCCGCACCATGTGGGATTCTCCTGCCCATGTGGGATTCTCCCGGCTGGGTGTCAAACTCGCATGGCGCGCTGCCAACAGCTCCACAGTGCAGCTCTCAACTGCTGCGCCGGGGAGGCCCATACTTCCAGTCTTTCACTCACTCCTTGCCTATCTGAAATTTTTTCAGTAGGATTTTGTTCATATTCAATACCATATGTGGGAATAGGAGAGTCAGAAGAGTTGCTGTAGAATTAAAGCTCAAGGGTTAGGTCACACAGTGTACTATGATTTCAAAAGCTCCCACATTGACAATCCCAGTCCTGCCCTTCCCATTAAAACCACAACAGCACTGACCCTTGGAGTATCCCTGCCTATGAATGTCTTGTCATCACAAGACAATATTCCCCACTTCTACCCTTCATTCACAAATTGCTATGATATTTCAAGTTTTTATAGTAGTGGAACTTCACTTATTTAGTTTAAAATTAATGCTTATTTGAAATGCCAATTTCAGGAAAGGTCACCCTCATTCTAAGTTATTATATTTATATGCATATCAAGTAATGTCTGTCTCTTTTAGAATATTTTTTCATTTTACTTTTTAATGTGAGAGATATTATGTACACGGAAAGTGGAAAGTGGGTTGGTTTGAGTGTGATTGTGTTTTATAGACATTAGATTAAAATTCTAAGATACCCTCAATTTTCTTATCTGTAAAATGGTAATTATAACAAGAGTACATATCTTATAGGATGTTCAGTGTTAAATTACTAGAAAAAAGTGTCTTGTGTGTTAGAAACTTTCAACAAATAAAAACTACTTTAATGTGAAGGAAAATTCACAGTAACAGTGTAGTAATTCACAATTCTTATTCTTTTATTTTGCTTAAGGGTAGAGCAGTAAATCTAAACTAACCCAACTGGAAAGAGAACTCTATATTCCAAGGCCTCAAGCAATGATTATCAGGCCTACTCCCTGGGTCCTTTAGTGGGCTGGTGGCTATTTGCAAAGCTAGCTAAATTTACTGGATCCCCACAAAGTAAAAAACAAAAAAGTAAAAATTATCTTCCCCAGTCTTTTATTTCTTCATTATGAAATCCTATGCAGTCTAACCTTAAAACGATCCCCATGGTACACACTAGAGCAATTAACTGATTACTAGTGCTCAGAAAATGTAGTGTTTGGTATGGTGACAACCACCTCCTCCCAGCAAGACACAGTCTTGTTTATCAGTGTTAGTCAAGACCCTTATGGGAATCTTGGACACATATGAAAAGACTCTTACCCAAGTCAATTTGAATTAATTCTTCTAGAAGTTTTCATGAAAAACTAGCAAATGCTCTCCAGAAATCAGAATATTTTGCATTTTCTATCCTCTCAATTCTCCATTAGTATCACCTAGAATTAAGTATCTGTATTGACTAGAATCAGTTTCTATGTTTTATAGTGTTCCACAGTTTACCTTCTGAAACATTATTGGTAGAATAAAAGATAGTTTAAAAACTGAAAGTAATAAGGCAAGTTATAGTTTCTTCATGCATTAGAAAAAATAGCCATTTCTCAGTTTAAAAACTGAAAATAAGGCAAATCATAGTTTTTTTCATGGATTAGGAAAAATAGCCATTTCTTAAGTTTATTTACTAGTGAAGATAACATAATTTCTTTGATCTGTTGGCCAATATACCTTGCTTAACACAGATTACCTTCTCCCGAAGACAAATTTTTATCATAGTACCTGAGTTTCTCATCACTTCAGCATTTCCTCATGCAAATATGCTACCTCCCAAACTTTGTACAAAGTGAAACATCTTTTTCCCACCGATACTTAGACTAGCTCATCTGCCTCCAGATTTCTAAATGTCAACACCACCCAACTGGCCCACTTTTCATGTAGATATCACTTCACTCTACATTGGGGTGATAAGGTCTTTAAGGTAGAAAGCATTATACTATTAGATGATATTTGTTGGGAGAACCCTTATTTTGTGATGGACTCACTTCTCCACCTCACTCTGTGAGTGTAAATGTAGACATTATATAATCTAACATAACTGTCATTTACCCATTTTGTAAAATTAGAAATCTATATATTATTAAGTTGGCTCTTAACAATCTGTTCCTTCCTCTTATCTCAACGTTCTCTCAAGGAAGAATTTTATAGTGATAGTTCTAATGCATTTTTAATATTCTCAGACACAGGGTTTAACATTTTATGTTTGAATGTTTTGGATTCAATATGCCTCTTCAGTTTTTCCTTGTCCTTATCACTTTCCACTGTATATAATGTGGCCACCATACAGTTAAGTTTCCTGCCTACTCCTTGAGGGTACTTGCATTCACCAGAATCCTTATATCAAGTGTTCCATATCTAAATATAAAGTTCAATACATAAATGAATAATTGGCAAAAAAAGAACCAATTTCTCCAATGATGCATGTTTCTGTCGGTGTGTAGGGCCACATTCTTTAACCACTGAAGCAATAGCTATTCCAGGACAGTCACTGATTTCATTTGTCACTTTATTGTCAGAGTCAGAGGAGTGAATTAAAGCTGGAGCTGTCATTGTCATTTTTTGAGAACATTCCTTTTCCATGCCCAGCTTATAGTTTGCTGTTTCACTGGATAAAAAAGCATTTCTTAAGAGAAAATGTAGTCTTTGCCTTTCTTCATGACCTTCCTTTCTCCTGAAACATCAAACTATCCTCTCCACAATTGGAGGCCTCCAAAAGTCACAATTCTAGGACCAGGTGATATATATGGGGCATAGTATAAAACCACATTTTACACGTGATACCTATGCTTAGAGGAGAGCTGGATCAAAAACCAAAGGAGTCTCCTGTGTGTTCACAAGCTGCCAGTGTAAAGTTTCATTCAACTTTCAGGACTTCCTGGTAATATGGACATATGCTCAGCAAGGGGATTGCCAGTTTATATGGTACCTTGCATGAATTTGAAAAAGACACTCCTTCTTGGTGGATGCAGCATGGCTTGGCAAGTTAAGGTCTACCTAGATTTTATTCCACACTCAGTTAATAGTTAACAACCTATAGAAATATGCATGGATATGTATGCATGTACATGTTTTTAATGTCTCTATATTTCCCTTTTTCATTTTGTCTCACTTGTTCAGGGAAGAAAGCAGAAAGAATTGCTCACATAAAAGAACATAATTTCCCATTCCAGCCTCCTAATCTTAAAGCTTGTGAAAATATTAGCCTATGACCAAGGGGTTCCTGGGGAGCCCAAACTGTTAGAGATTCATGCTCTAAAAGGGGCCCTACCATCCATGCACATAAAAGCAAAGGAAACAGACTCTTAATGTGGAATACTTTTAAAAGAGTTAGTGTAGAGAGAAAGAGAGATGAAAAGATTTCAAATAAGAGTTTCCCAATAAAACTCTAAAAATTACCTATCCCCTCATGGGCAAATACCCAGCCAAATAGACTTATTCCAAAGTGGAGCCACTGAGGCTCAAAATCTTGCCACAAGTTAAGGTGCCTTATGGAAGACAACCACAAGAAAGGGTTTAAGAAGTTCCCAAAAATCTGGGACTACAAAAGAGACTCAAATGTAAAATATATCACATCAAGATAACTGCCATTATCACTCCCAAGGGCTAGGAACAGTCTCCCCATATGTCTCCCACCCATGTGTCTCTTCCCAGTGTCTCTACATATCTTTCCTCCAGGTATCTCCTCCTAGCACTACCAGGATGCAAGTTGAAGCTGGAAAAGCAAGCGAGGGGTCCACCTGTTTTATAGGTACTCCTGACTATATGGCTGTACCCCTCATTCCCAGTACCTCCTTGCTCAATAAAGTCTGGTTCTCAGCACACTGGAACTTGCAATCATAGCTCCTGAGATCTCATCACTGTGCAGATACTGGTAGGGGTGGGATGAAGTCTATAAGGTCATCAGGGGATGGAATTCACCTGATGTCATTCACTAGCTCCTCACTATTCTTCTAACAAAAGAATCTCTGAGCTTGAAGCAATTGAAGAGAAGGAGATCTAGTAGAGCAAGACAGAGGGGAGAGACTTGAGGTAAAACTGCATTTCATTGAGAGGGTCTCTGAACTTCCTGGGCAGATCCCTAAGGCAAATAAATATCAAAGAAATAATATATATGACTAGAGAAGAATGGTCATTTAGAGCCTCTCAAAATCCTGTGCTGTGTTGATACAGTGATAGCGGACACTCTTGCATCTCCAGATGAGATCTGGAAAAACACAAAGAGTGGTCAGACAGACAAGAACAAGGGGCATCTCATTGGTGACCTTGGTCATCAACAAACCCTCTTCCACTTAATATATTTACTATGCCTGAAAGATCATGAGCATGGAGTCCAGAGGACTTCATTAAATATTGCATTCTCTGTACAAAGCTGGTGGTGGTATCCACGGAAAAAATCATTAATGCTGGACTACCTGGAATATATATGAAAACAAAGTGAAAATATTTACCTGTCTTTGACTTCTCAATTCTACTCCTCCATAGACCCAAGATGAGAGAAAAAAAAAATCTGAAATCAAAAAATGTGTAGAAATTCAGTATCTCAGTTGTAATGTTAGCAAGCTAGTGTGAGGAATTGCATTGGTTGAACAGCATGAAAACACATCTTCTAGGCCAAAGTAATTTAATCCCATCCAAACTTGAGTGAGGATCCTGTCTGATAAGGCTTCAGCCTCTGTCAAGGGAGAAGGTGACAGCTGGGGGAAGTGACCAGGTACTTAGCTTGAGTCATCACATTTCCATAAGGATGGATGTGACTTAGTGATTTACATAGAACCAGAACTTTACCTTGTAGATCCAAGGAATAAGTATGCAACCAATACAGGGTAAATAGAGAGAGAAAGGAATAATGCCTCCTCCCTGCACCTTGCATCAGTGTGGGGAGATTCCTCTGTGCATGCAGGTGGTGTGATAAGGACAAGTTTGCATGCTGAGCTTCTTCTTGCCTTACACCAAGAGGCAGACAAGGCCAAGATGCTGAGGACAACAGCACATTTTACTAAGTCTGTGAAACCTATCATTGTTCACAATGTCATACCATGGAAAATTGGAAAAGCTGAACAAATGCAGACTCTCCCAGAGAAATGTCAACTGCTTCTGAAAAGCAATTGCATAGCTTATGGTGTCCTGTTTCCAAGAAATATAAAAACTCCCAGAAAAACCTAGACCTCTTAAAGATAACCAGTTCTTGATATTTTCAGGAAAATTGCACATACATGTCTTTCAATTAATTTAATGCTCTCTCCTCTCTACCTCCCCCCTTTCTCTCTCAGCTCTCTTAAAATCCTATTTTATGATTTGATGAAAATAGTGAGAGTTTTATTCTTCAGAAGCAAAGTATATGGCACTGTCACTCTGAGAAGAATGGAGGGGGTTGTGCAGCAAAACAAATATTTTGTTGTCACAAAAGTACTTGCTTTTGAATAAGTCATTCTAGACTCATAACTCTAAGTCTAACATCAATATTTTTCCCACTTGACTCAAGGTCCACTGCCATTTCCAGTCTCCTTTGTGGCAGAAATGTGTTTCTCTGGTACTCTAAAAGTTGCAAATACCACAAATTCTGTGTTAGAGGAAATGTGTGAAAAAGATAAGGACCTTTGGAGATCAAAGACATGTTGTGCTCCCTATAAACAGATTCTGTTTGTGAAAGCAGTGATAGCTGGCAAATATCACCAGAAGCCTGTCTCTCCAGAGGGTGTGGAGTCAAATATGGATATCACCAACTGTAAAATAGTACAAAGTTACAAATCCTTGGAAATCTGCTGAAGTATTTTTTATTTGTGCAAACCTCTGGCTTGACTCCCTGGGAGTCATATGTAAAGACCTGGAAGAACCAAAAAGAGGAAAACAATTTTAAAAGTGCAGACAGAAGAAAGTGTAACAAGGTCTAACTCTATCACAGGCGATATATAACATTTTCATGAGCAGAGAAACAAGGAAAGGATATCCGGCAGTGGTGGATAGTGACCCATCTGAAGAAAGAAAGATGACGTGTTTAGAACAGAAATACTTTCCTCTAGTTACTTATTTGCTCCTTAGTTTCTTGAAAATTTGGGGGAAGACTTTTTTTTGTTAAGGACTTCAGATACTAAATAATTGCATCTTGTTTCCCCCCATCATACTTTTCTCAAAATTATGTAATTCCTATTAAATTCAAACTTCTTTTGTTTCTGAATATTGTGACATTTATAATAGTATACTTAATTAAATAGAAAAAAGAAGTGACAGCTTTGGGTAGTAAAAGATTTGAAGATTTGAAATTTTGAAAACATTAGGAGAAAAACCGGTGGAGCAACTGCAGCAACAGACTTGAGGATCACACACCCCAGACAGCCCTAATCACTCTGGTCACGGTGGAGACTGAATCCCATGTTGTGCATTATGTGGCCCTGATGATGCATTAATAGTGCGGGCACTATGACTGTGCCTTTAAGAGGGACCTAAGTTGCACAGGAGCAGAAAGTTTGGAGAACCACCCTGCCACCAGCTATTGTTACAGAGGATGTCCAAAAAAGGGGAGATTCTTTGTTCCCTACCCACTTTATGAGGGTTGGAGCTGAGCAGTGAGGGGAAACTACAAGAGCACCCAGAGAAGACTAAGAAGATACAGGAGACATTGAAAGAAAGACATGTGAAGACCTGCTTGTTTCTCAGCTTTGGACTTGCACCCTGGACTTGGGGTATGTGGAAGAAAACACAGAGCAGAGACACATAGACACTTGGAAGAGAACTGTGGGGAAGCTGACAATGGCACCCGTTACCTTGATTTGTACTTTTATTTTGTTCTTTTTGTTTCAGATATCCTTGGTCCCATCTACCACTTTCCTCACCAGAAGGTGTTCCCCGCCAGAAGGTGTCTTAGACTTGTGGCAACCCCACTTTGGGCCAGCACTGTCTGGCTCGGAATTTACCCATGAGGGGATGGGAAACTTAGGTGTTTCATTGGGAAACTATATCCTTTCTTCTCTTCTTTCTCTACACACACTAATCCTATTAAAATTTTTTTTTTAATACATACAAGCTGGGGTACAGGCCAGAGGCGTGGGGCAGCGAGAGGGTTCACCAGAGACAGAGTGGGGAGCAGAACAGGCAGATCAGAAATACACTGCTGAGGGGAGCAGCGGGCGAGGCAGGAGAGGTCTGCCGCGCCATGTGGGATTCTCCCTGGCCGGGTGTCGAACTCGTGTCACCACTGCCGACAGCTTCACAGCGCAGCGCTTAACCGCTGCGCCACCGGGGAGGCCCAATCCTATTAAATTTATTTTGTACTATGAGAATGCTTTGTCTTCATGCAGTAGATGACAGAACCTATTAGAGCATATAAGTTTGGGGGTCCTGGAATACCCCTCATTTTTCAGACAAATGCGATCTCTTCCTATGCATTGTTCTGCTTTAGGACCTGAACTACCTAAAAGTAATAAACATGTCTACCTCCTGTGTTCTAATGTGCTTCTAGAACACCTGAGCCTCTTCAGTAGAGACACTCAGAGAGAAGAAAATCCATTAATCATGAAAGACTTGGTGAGTGGATTCTAGTTGGCTTCCGCAAGCCATATTTACCTTTACAGGATTGGCATATGCCGGGACCCTGCTCTCTTTGGGTATAGATACATGAACATTTGGCACAAGGGTTCTGCAAGTCTGCTAAGGTCTGATTTAGAAGATTTCACTACTTTAGGATGCTTCAGATTATTTAAATCAAAGTCATTAACATCTGGCCTACTCAGATGCTAAGATTTTTTGGCTTCAAGGGAATGTTGAGAACTAGGAAGGGCTGCCCCGGGACACAGATTGTCAGGATACATTCAAACAAGATTGTTAAGCTCTTCCAGAATTAGTCACCTAGACATAACGTGAGCATAGGCCCTTGAAGGGTCTTACATTTTATGGCTTAAGGAACAAAAAGAGATTTCAGACATCTAAATTATGGCATTCATGATGTCAAGATGTCAATGTCAATGAGAAGACAATTACCTACACTTTCTGTATTGACACAAAAACTAGTTAATATCATGTGTGTAAAACAAACAGAAATACAATCATCAAATTGTTTTTTGAAAAGAATTTAAGGTAGTAGAAAAACAGGATAGTGGTTCTAAATTTTCTCCATTTTCTTGTGTTTTTTAATCTTTTATAACTACTTTAAAGATATAGAAAAACAGAAATATGAAATTAATAAGGTATAACCAAGGTCTCTTATTAAGTAACTATGAAAAGACAATTATTTACTCAATAATTGAAAATAATTACAATCTTAGTATTTCTCATTATGTATATGTATGTATGTGTGTGTGTGTGTGTGTGTGTGTGTATATATATATATATATATATACACATATACATATAATTTTTAGATGTCATTTGGGAGATGTGGCCCAAGTTCAGCTGCTTTCCAGAGCCTCGAGAGATATGATGATTATTATTTTGCTAACCATGATTTTTTTTTTTGAACATTGAGCAATGTCAAAATAACCCAGAGAATCAAAGGGTAACTACCTATGCTTTTTTATAAAGCTATAAAAAATTCAGTGAATTTAAGTCTTTATGTCATTGAAAATCCCATTCTCATATTAAAATTTGGGTTGAAAAACTATGATATGTGAGCTTACGTCATATTTCAACATGGATGCCCTTTTTCTTTTTAATATTTATTTATTTATGCATACAAGAGCTGGTTGTAGGCCAGAGGTGTGGGGGGCAGGGAGGTGAGAGGAGTCACCAGAGACAGAGTGGGGCGCAGAATAGGCAGACTGACTGAAGCACACTGCTTAGGGGAGCAGTGGGCTAGACAGGAGAGGTCTGCTGCGCCATGTGGGTCAGCTCCCTGGCCAGGGATTGAACTCATGCTTCAGTGGCTATGATAGCTTCATAGTGCTGAGACTTAATCCCTTGCACCATCAGGGACGGCTTCAATATGGAGGCGCTTATATACATCATTGATTCTTTTCTTTTTACTTTTCCTTTTCTCCTCCCTCCCTCCATTTCTCTCTTCCTCCCTCCCCCCTTCTTTCTCTCCTCTCTCTTCCCTCCCTCCTGCCCTTCCTTCCTATTTGGATAGCATTACACTTCACAAAATCTCAGTGTATACCTCTGAATCTGATTTTATAACATCAAAAAAAAAAAAAAAGATGTGTAAGGTAGTACAGTGCAACTTTATCCTGAAATGGAAACTAGAGATGATTTCTTTTCTTGGGCCTAAGATCAGCAATCATCACACCTCCTGCCTCCATATCCCTCTTGTTTATATATTTATCAAATCCAAAATAAAAATAAATCCATTCCACTGGTCATTTGAGTGTTTCAAATAGTTGAGATAGTATCACAAAACACACTTTTATGAACCAGATTCTTTCCTTCCTGTAAACATGATTTTAGGCATAGAAGAAATCAACTTTTAGGTCAAGTTCTACATTCCTGGCCTCTCTCCCTCCTATAGTCATGGAGTTGGTAGAAAGAAAGAGGTTTCTAGCTCAGCCCAGCACTGCCACCTGAAGCAGTAACCTTACGATGGGGCAATTTGAGGCATCCTGGGAAGGTATCCTTACTTCCAATGCCCCTGTTTCAACAACTTTCTATGATTAAAAATACATGTCTTTGCCTTCAAGTTTGTGCCCTTTTAGTCACAAATGTGCCCAGAGGAGAGCACAAGCTAAGTTATAAGTAGTTCACATTGAAATATTAACTACTGTCTCAAGATTCTTCCTTGACAGCAGATTTTTAAAGGTTAGAAGAAAATATGAAGACACATGTTTTCTAAGTCTGAACAAGATTGAGTGAAAACATGGACTAATCATAAGATACTTATTTCATAAATGCATTTATGAAATTCATAGCAAGAAAAATCTAAGTGTAATTAGAAAAAAAAAAGTTAAACTTGCATTCAACACCCTTCCAATTACTTTGGCATCTTACTCAGACAAGGAAATTCCAGACATGGTGATCACAGGACCTCAATGATGTCCTACTTTCTCTCCACCAGCTTGGTCTCCCTAATTATCACAGCCCCTATATACAAGCCCCTCCATAATCCCCTACACAATTATTTCTATGTTTAGTTAGCTGATAGAGAGAATTGATCTAAATCCCAACCAAATTAGAGGACCCCCTCCACAAAAAATAAAATATATAAATAAAACTCCTTTCTTGGTAGGTTTCCATTTGCCTTAACACTCAAGATCATCTCTCCAGTAATAGGATGGAACTGTGTTATTTTTAGGCTGGTGGAGCCTCCTTTTCATTCCTCAAAATGTTTTCATTTAAGTGCTAGTCCTTTCAACTATATACAATGTCCACTGATGCTGATACACCCTGAAAAATAACACAGAGAAACATGTGGTATCTCTGGAGGTGGTGGCTGGAGTGTAAGTGAAGGGTGTTTGTTTTCTCCCATTCCTCAGTGATGTACTCAAGTCAGGTCAGGTTCTGATAAATACCTCTAACTTTGCATGTTAAAGGTTGATCTAGTTTTATTAAAAGTCTTCCAGTTTTTAAAAGTTTATAAATGTTCAATTTTAAAAGACTGCTGTGATTTTAGGATCCTCTTGCATGTGTTTTTTTTTTTTTTTTTTTTTTCCCTTTCATTAACAGTGGCCTTGAGCATATCAACCAACTCCTCAGTCAGCAAATTCTGTAGGGGGCTTTAGAAATCTATTTCCCCACTGCAGTTTCCTTTCAAGCTAAAAATGGCTTTGCTCATTACCATTCCAGACCCTTCTCATACTCTCTCATCTAGGTCCAAATGCAGTCTATATTTTCATGGAAGCTTCTGTTTTCTATAAATGTAAAAGCAGTGGTTCAGAAGGTAGCAACCAGATCTGGACTCTGGTCTCTTGCAAGGATTCATACTCTCAGATTTCCTGTCACTTGCATGGGTGTCTGCTGCTGGCCTGCTTCTCCCAAACTTGTGTTAAACCCAATAGTCTGTTTAAAGAAATCATTTGATGAGATGATTTTGTTTTCATCTATCATGGAAACACCATCTCAGTAACTACTGACCTCTTTATGGTAGTTAATATATGTTTTTCTGTGTATGTCTTGTCCTGGTTTGCAGCCGGGGCACCTAGGTCATTTAACAAAAGACATAGTATCTTGGTAGGAGGTGACATCTCTAGACTTCTTTAAAATAGCTTGACAATCTGAGGTTGTCAATAGAACACTTTTTTTCTAATTATTGTAGCATTTTTTTTTTTAAATTGTTGGGCTGTTTGTCTTATCTCCCTCACTAATCAATAATCTCCTCAGGTAATATTCCAATATTCCAATGCCTAGTACAGTACCATTCAGATAGAACAGGCTTGATAAACACCGAGTGAACTAAATTTAATAAATCGAGAGAGCCACTCATTGGGTTTCTAATACAAAATGGCCTTGGCTATTCTGTTTTAAAATATTTAGTAGTTCAGTTAAAAAGGCCCCTGTGAATCTTTTATGACATCATTTATCTTTCTATTTCTTTTCAGCTTTAAATTGTACTGCCAGATTTATTTGCTGCGGTATTAGGTTTCCCTGTCCACCCAGTTCTAGTCCAGCTCTTCTAATGCAATTCAGTCTTTTTACTGCAAGACTCAGACTTGAATATTAAATCAACATTTGCCATTAAGGCTTCACATTTGTCTATGGGATGATGATTGGATTCATCCTTTGGAAAGGATTTTATATAAATACATCTTCTCTAATAATTTCCAAAGATAATCCAACCCACCTCGTGTTCCTTAAAAATGTGGACTCCAAGACTCCGTGAGTTGCTGTCCTCTGGGCTAACATAACACCTACTAGCATTTCATTACCTGCAACTTGTGATTTTTCTGATGTTTGCTGCCAAACAAATTGTTTCAGAGAAATGCTGCCTGGTTTGTCATTTTTATTAAAAGCAGAATCTGATCAACAACATTCCAATTATAAAGGGGAAAAAGAAGAAAAGCTAATCAGACCTTGAATAAAATCACATCTGGAGAGGTCTGTAGTGGAGGGCACTAATATTGCATATGTATTTGTGCAGAGCAAGCCAGAAGTGAATTCCACATCATTAACAAAGTTCTCTATCAATCGCTCACAATCTGGCAGCTGTAACCAGCAAGGTGCAGAATCGAGTCTTGCTCGCTACTGAATATGTATCATCATGGCCCATGCAAGTCCCTTCTCTGCCTACGGGGTCTGCCAGGCTCACAGCTGCTTGGAGAGCAGAACAGGGGTTTGCATTAAGTCTCTTCAAGTCATTTCTCTTCTAGACAGTATCTTGCATTTTAAACACCACTGCACAAAGAGCTTGGAACTCCTTCCCAGAGTCAGTTCTCCCTCCTCACTTCAGAGAACAGAGAGAAATATGTCACCCTGAAAGAGCCACAACTCATCCTCAGGAAGTAATGGACTGAATGAGGCATGGTGTGGTTGCCACCAGTTCCCTCTGCTAATGGTGAGGGGAAATCCAGATGCTCAGCTAGTGACCAAGTAGGACCAGCGGGCTCAGGTTGGCAAATTCTTTCATGTTTTAATTAATCTCAAAATTCTTCATATCATTTTTGAAAATAAAATATGTAATAGCAATTCTTAATATAATGCTGATTTTGATCCTTGCAAGAAACAATCAACAGTAGGCAGTGCTGTATGTGGGTTAAGAACCTTGGCACCAGAGACAAACTCTCTCAATGAATTCCAGCTCAGCTGTTTCCCAGTTCTGTGATATGGGGAAAGTTACTTAACCTCCCACGCTCCATTTTTTTTTTTATTTGTAAAATGTGAAAACAGAATCAACCATGTAGGTTTGTGGTGAGAAATGAACACATCAGGATAAAACTGTAGAAGTTACTAAATTTAAGAGAATTGGAGTTTCTCACATCTGATCTGATGACTGAAGCTGGATTTTCAGTTTTCCCCATCTCACGACTAAGTGGGAGAAAGAGAATGAGCATTGCCATCTGCAGAAGAAAAGATATTGCATATTCTTCATAAGTGTTGGATGGTAAACCCTCACTGCCTCTGACACAAACCCTTTAACAGATCTTTTGCAGGAGTTGAGAGGAGCTGAGACTTATTAGCAAACACATTTCAATTGTTGCTGGCTATCTAATCTAAAATGCCATTTTGGTAATCAAAATTATTATCAAAGACTTACTGATTAGGTGCAATGTGCAACACTTTGATAATGGTTCTGAAAAGTGATATGGAAGTGTTCCAGTGTGGTTCCATCCACCTGTCAATAGTTCTATGTGTGAAATGATGGCACTGGCAGTACATACTAGAGAGTGCAAGGGAGCATTTGACATGGGGAGGCTGCATGGGACCACATTGTCTCCTGAATGAAGCAGAAACACCACTTTTAAATAGAGAACTGAGCACCATAACACCAAAACAGACTATAAACTAGTGATTTTGGAACATATAAAGAAGATATTGGACGATCTCAAAGTATCTAGAGGTCTTACTTGGGTCAGAAATTTTCCTAGAAAATTGAAAAACACCTTTCTGAACACCACACACACACACACACACACACACACACACACACACACACACACACATTGTGTCATATAACCAAAATGGAAAATAATGAGAGGTATCATGGATAGACAAATAACATAAGACTCAATTCCCTACACTTGACAAACCTATCATCAAATTAAACAACTATATAACTTAAGGATGTAAAGACTCCAAGTTTAATACAGATAAAAAAATATTTTAAATGATCAATTATGAACAAAAAAGTACTATGTAGGTTAAAAAGAGAAATATATACATCTCAAATCAACAGAATCTTCTCCCCCATCTCAGATCTGCTTTTTCTGAGAGGAGGGGAAAAGGAAATCTTTTTCAGGGTGCAAGAATTTGCTTTAAGTGAAAACAAAAAAGGCCTTAAAAGCTTACGAATTCCCCCCTGCTTCTCAGTAGCCTCCTCTGTCCCATTTTCTGTGATGACAGGTCACTCCTTATCACTGTAAGCCCCAGCCTTCACCATTAATTACCCCTCTAGGTTTTTATTTACTTTTCATCTTAGAGAAAAAAGAATTGAAAAGTAAAGGATTCCTTTTTCAAACATTCCTTTCTTCTAGCACATCCCACAGATCTCCAACTTTGTATCACCTGCCTGAGATACTGAAGAAAGGGGAGGAGGATGGAAAGAAAAATAAAGGGGAGGAGAAAAGTGGTTAAAAACTTAATTTAATATACTACACTAAAGATGCTGAAAAATGCATTTAGTTCAGAACCTCCACCACTGAGTACTGTGAAGTAGCATTTAGCTCTAATAGGGTTTCTGCTTCATCAGCTACAATAATTATTTTCCTTAATTTGCCTTGGACATACTGTATAATGATCTCCATGTTTGGGGGGCTCTTTTTGTAAGCAAAAACAAAAAGCAAGTGTGTGATTTACTTTACCTCCTACATCTGGTTCACCTTCTTTTTCACAGCCCTAAAATGTGTCTTCACCCTCTCTCTGTCATCAGCATGAATTTCTTGACGGCTAAGACCATCCATCTCCACCTTCCCTACCCCATCCCCACCTGCAATATAATTGGCAATTTGCCACCTCTACCCTTTTCTTTAAAACTAGATCAGCTTCCCTGCAACTTGCAAGTATATTCTGTCCCCTGCAAGAAACCCCAGAGAGGCTGATCTTGAAAATGTGCAAATGTATTATTTAAAAAAATGATATTGAGATCAAACTGCGATGTGTGTTTATATCTTTTTGATCTCTATTTTTGTCCTTTATTAACTATCGCCTTACCCTGTCTCTCCAAGTGTTAGCTACAGATTTTCAATCACACCCACAAGCAAAGCCAACCCGCAGGGAAGCTCTCAGCAGTGCCCTTCCAGAACCAGCCCAGCAGACGAAAGGCAGATGGAAAATTCCAGGGGTTCTGATCTGAACATTTAAATGATCATTTAGCGTAACACAAATCTGTGAGATATGTATTTTTAGTTTCCTATGCAGAGCAATAGAATTGAGACAATGCAAAGGAGCCTGGTGAGTATGCTGCACAGAAAACACTTTGGAGGAACTACA
The DNA here is from genome assembly GCA_004024925.1 of Scalopus aquaticus. Taxonomy (NCBI): domain Eukaryota; kingdom Metazoa; phylum Chordata; class Mammalia; order Eulipotyphla; family Talpidae; genus Scalopus; species Scalopus aquaticus. The sequence continues at coordinate 8,013 of PVIJ01011174.1, read as the reverse complement.
GTCAGCAGAGAATGAATCTGGGGAGACTCTGAAAGGGACTCAGGACAGAAGAATGTTATTTATAATAATCATTTCCACTGTCTAACACCCTGTCTTTGCAAATTGCACTCTCAGTCACTATTTTTGTTTCTTTCTTTTTTTTTTTTTTTAATTCTCACTCAGATACAGATGTGATATGAGGCCAAGGGTCTTTGCATCCATTATACAGATCCTAAACTATCCCAGGTCATGGAAACAAATTGGTGACAATGCTTGAGCCGATTGTTCACCTGCAAGAAGGGTTGCTTTTGTGCTGCTTTGTATTCCACATAGTAGCCAGCAAATATGGCTACACGTGGGAATATATTCCCTACTTTACTATTTAGATGTTAGTCAAAGACAACATTTTAATGAATCGCAATATGGCTATCATTAATTTCTATCTTACATAAAAATGATTGCAGATTATATATAATGTATGCAACTTCAAATTCTTCAAAGTTTACTTTTCACATCCTAAGATGAAGAAACAAAAGGGAATAAGACACATCAAAAATCAATTAGAAATCTTGGTTAAGCAGCAAGTCCAGTCCTAAGTGACTAATCTTTGCCATACCAACTAACCAGTGAGAAGTGAAAAAAATTTTTCATAGATCCAGGAATCCCTACTGGGAGCAGTAATGATTTTATACATATAGAATGCCAGAAATATGTTACAGATTAAATTCTATTCCCAATTTCACAATACGAACACAGCAGCTTCCAAAATAAAACCAGACTCCATGTGATACAGGGCAGCTAGAGGCCCCAAAATTGAGCAAGGGCACTGCCCAAATAGCTCATTGGTCACTGAGTTCTTCACCCACGTGCACAATTGCAGGACTACTCAGGTTCAGAGAATAATAATGATGGGATTCATTTAACAAACCAGGGAAAACAAAGAATTACTAATACCAACAATGGCCATTTACCTCACCTGAAGCAGTGTCCAATGTTTCAAAGTCCTAAACACAAACGTTCCCAATGTGGTGTCTTCCTGCCAGTGAGGACACAGAACTCCTCTCCCAGACAAGGGGCCACGTTCCCAAGATGGCGACGTCCTTCCACTGAGGCCTGGAGCACACGGCCGCAGACTATAGGCTGGGTTCCAACTCACAAAGTCAACAAAAGACACAACAGGAGATGCCCCAGCACAGCACCAGAGCGGCGACACTCTAGACAGCGGCTGCAGTGGCCGAAGGACCCGCCAAACAGCCACGCTCACGCAGTTCAGCGAGGCGCCCGGCTCCAGGTCTTCGCCTTCCCCGCCGGGCTGCACCAGCAGCAAAAACGGGAACAGTGTCAGTCGCTCGGGCACCTGCAAGGCCTCAGAACTTTTCCTCTGTGAGGATGGCTCCTGGAAGCCTCTTCAAGTTCTCCAGAGGTCCGACAGCCTTCTGGAAGATGGGCAGGTGGGGATAGAAATCCCTGACCCTGGAATTACTGAAGATCCTTGTAGCACCAGCAAAGCTCTGAGCAAATTCCCTATGATCCGGGCAGATGGGTAAAGGAGGAGCCCTGGAGCTGTCGGTGGCTTTTTCAGGCTTTTAATGTAATTTCTGCACTATTTGTAGTGAGATAACCAGGGAGAAGGCAGGTAGGGTGGCCGGTGGGCCAGGAGGCTGGCAGGCCTGCCCCGACCCCCGGCGGATCCTTACTCTCTCTGGGCTTTCTGCGGTCGTCTCGGTCTCGTAGTCTCTCTGCTGCACCCCAAACAGGCCTCTGCCGCCATGCTCTGTTCCCTGCTGCTTCTGCTGCTTCTGCTGCTGCATCCTCTGGGACTCCACCCTTATATACTGTCTCTCCAGGCCCAGGTGCGCCCACTCACGCATGCCCACACCCTGCTCCAGGAGCCGCCATCAGGCATGCGTGCAGGACTGCAGGGGTCTATCATTGATGCTAATGGCGGTATGGCAGAAAATCCTGACCATTCTTTCTCTTACCCTACAATCCAAAATGCTGAATGCTCAAACCCTGAATCCCAGACACTGAATGCCAGGGGCTACTTCTGCAGTCCCTTGTATTTTTTATCAAAGTCTCCACCCTCACCAATCCTTTGTTCGCATTTTCCGGGGCTATCCAACCTCACCAGCACCCCCTTCCGGAGGCACCAACTTTACCAGTCTTTGGCTTCAGCCACTGGCTACAGATGCACAAGGATTGGTAGAAATTTGAAGCAGGTCAATTATAGAATATTTTGATAGTGTAGAATATGTACATTTTCTTCATTGTATGCAGATCTTTTACATTATTTAATTGGCTATAACTTTTTGTTTCCTGGGTAAAGAAAGACTCCAAAAAAAAATAGCCAAAGAAATACGGAGATATTTATGAATAAGAAGTATTTGTTTAAAGAGATAATTCCCTTACCTTTTCTCTTAACTCAAACTTTCCATTCTTCCATCCAGCCATTTTTTAATCCTTTTAGCACTACCTATACTACATGAAGCTCTCTAGTTATGATTTATAATTGCACTTGTCTATGCAAATAAGAAATAGCAGATTAAATAATATGAGAATTTCTTTGGGGCAGACATGGGCTTAATTCTTTACATGTATGATCTCATTAAATATGCACAATAATCATAGGAGGTAGGTGCTGTTTTCCTTATTTTATGATAGTGATAATACCACCTCATTCTTCACTACCCTACATTGATGTCCAAGGAAGAAGCCATAGTATCCTGCTCTAAAACTATGCTGCCCATCTTTTCTTTCTCAACAAATGACATTATTTCCAAAAAAAATCACTGTGTTCCTCGGTACCTCTTGTCCTCATCCTTCACATCCTACCTAACAGCAGTCCTATCCACTCATTCTCCAAAATATACCCCCTTCTACTGCCTGGGTACCACTGTGGCTCAGTCTTCCATCACTACTCTCTGCTTTTGTGCAGTAGTCTTCGTACTGATATGCCCGCTCCATTTCCACCACACTATAATAGAAAAGAGTAATCTTTTAAAATATAAATCATATTTAATGTCCTCACTATAAACCCAATAATGACTTTCTATCACATTTAGAATAAAATGTAAACCCCTTATCCTGCCCTTAATGATTTGGCCCAGGCTAATTTTTAGACTTAATCATTCTCTACCTTGCTCTTTCTTTCCCAAGAGCAGTGTTTCTTAAACCTACTAATTTCACTCCTGTCTCAACCTTGTAGCATTGTTTTCTCTACCTGGGCTGTTCTTCAGCACTTTACATGGTACATTTAAGCATTCAATTCTTAGTTTAAATATAACATTAAAAAAAGGCTTTCCCTGACCACTAAACTTAAGGTTGTCACCTGGACGACTGCAGTACTTATCACTGATACTTCTTTTTCACTTTTTTATGTTTTGTCTTGGTGTAAGAGCAGGAACTAGATTTACCATATTCACTCAACATTAAAACTGGCTACCTAATTTGGGGAGGAATAGTAAAAAATGAAAATATGTGTTCTTTGTTCAAAAATTATTAAGGGTTTCAACATGATAGAACATTAAGCCAAGTTCAGGGCCCTTCTAAGCCCAGGTCCATGTGTTCACATTAATGCAAGTGTGATCCCCAGGGAAAGGGGAGGCTACAGGTTCCCGTCCCCACCTGAGGATGAGTGGAGCTGAACAACAAGGCTAAGCTAAAAAAAACTTGGGAGAGAAGGCTAGAGGGAGAAGACTTGATGAAGCACATGGAGAAGAGAGACATGTGCAAAAGAAGCCACACTTGATTCTTGGCCTTAGACTTGTACCAGGGACTTGAGGGACATGGCAAGAGACACTTGGAAGAGACATGCGTGAGGCACCGTGGGGAGGCTGACAATGGCAACCTTTGTTTTGACTTGTGTTTTGATTTTGATCTTCCCCCTTCAGACTTGCCTGGCACCTTCTGCTCCTTTACAATGGTTCTCCTCCAGAAGTTGCCTTAGACTTGTGTCAAGATTTTAGGCCTCAGTGACCGTGTTTGGCTCAACCCTGTTTGTCTGGGCATTTACCCACACGGGATTGGGTAACTTTGAGTGCTTCATTTGGAAACTACATCCTTGCTCTTCTTTCAATTACACACTAAGTCTATCAAAGTTCTTTTCTATTGAAATTCTTATGCACTACGAGTATGTTTTGTCTTTATGTGGCAGATGGTAAAAACTATTCAGAGCATGCAAGGTTTGGGAGTCTTAGGGTGCCTCTCAGTCTGCCCCCAAAAGATTCTAGGCCCCAAAAGTCTGCTCAGCATTGAACCCAACATCATAGTTGCTTGAACTAATTTTTGAAATATTTTGAATAAATCATTCATTTGTATATTGGCTAAATAAATTAATGACTGTAATGGTGCTGAACTAGACATAACAATGTGCTAAACACAGAGCATAAACTACTGTGTTGGAATGGGAACGCAGGCAGTCTGATTTAGTGGTCAGCCACTGAGACTCACTGCATTCCAATACAAGTCAAATACAATCTCTGGGGCTAAAAACTCCATCCTCCACATTCAGTGAAGTTAAATATCCTGAAGAAATGAAGTATAGCAACAAAAGCTGTCATTCAAAAGAAGTGGGTGCTAAGTATTTTAATTAAGGGGAACAAAAAATATAGAAACTCAAGTAAGGTTGGAGGCTAGAAATTGTACATTAGGTGGACTTGAAGGCTGGTAAGAGATTGGTAAGTGGGTGTGAGAGGTGATTATAGAAGACTAGATAGTGGAAGTACTCAGCACCTCCAGAAATGTGGTGAGTCCAAAGTAACTGAGGAAAGACTCTGCAAAGAGGATTAAGAAGGATTGAATAAATAAAGAAATAGATCGATCAATCAATCAATCAATCAATCACATCTGACAGGTCCCAAACATGTTGGAATCTTAATATTTAGTGCTTTCACATTTTTAGGTAGGACCTAGGAGCTACAGTTGTACATTTTAAAAGCAAAACTTAAACACCATAATCTGGCTCTAGTGAACAGAGTGCAAAGGACAGAGCCCCAGTCCAGTTGCATGAGACTAAGTGGTGTTCTGGATGCAGGGGTTCCAAGGAAGGAAAAGATAATGTCAATCACAGAGAAAACAAAAACCTTAATAAATCACTGAAGAGTGTGAAAAAATAGGGATTCCAGGGGAGGATTCTGAAGTCTTAAATGCCCAGCATACCTACTGCTTGCTTGCTTCTTTACATGCAGTGTTTCTAATCTTTATAATGAATCATGGAGGCACAATCTCTTCAACCTCAAATCAAAGCAGAGAAAAGGGGAGCCTCAGGGCAGCGGATTGGTTTACTGGAGCGCACAGATTGAGTGTAAGAATCAGGTTAAGAACTCACACTGTTGTGTCTCTACTGTATTCTGACAGGGTAATAGGAGAAATTATGGGTGCAAGCAAGGAATACAGGACTGGAGCTTGTTGGGAATGTGGGTACTTAATTTATAGCCTTGTAGAGCACATGCTTGTCTAATACATATATACTATCCAGTTCTGTTTTGTTTTAAAGTCTAGAAACTGTCTTTATTTTTCTCCGTGCTTTTATAGTAAATAGCAAAGTACTAGACACTTAATAAACATTCTATAAATTCTTTGTAAATATTATGCAATGTTACGATACATACTTGTGAGTAAAAAAAAAAGAACCTGAATTTTGATAGAATGAGCTCTAATTAATTTGGTAAAATAAAAAACTAGTGTTGACTAAGAAATGGAAAAAATGTCATTTTAGTAGATTTATGATTAAAAATAAAGAATTCTTCTCCCAAACCTATTATTTATTCCCCAGGGGGTATAGAGAACTGATGAAGAAATATTCAAACAAATCCCAGCAATATTTGCTGCCATAACACTCTTCTCACTGAATATTATACTCAACTACCTGCCATGAACACACCATGATCTTTGGAATGAGTTTTTAACAATATTGCTCATTAGACCAGTACATCAATTCACTGCCTCCCCCATGTCTCATCAAAGACAGTTCCAATTTATTCAAAAGTTACTTGCTTTGGAGTAAGCCATCATCCTATCAGAATCTGAAGTATGTCTCCCCTTGGGGACCATATGACCATTTAATTTAATTTAATTTAGGAAAAAAAACTGAATCAAATCTTGTTTAACTTCCCTGGGGAAAAACAAGCTTCACAAATGAAGAATTCCCAACCAAAGAAGCTCTAAGTCCTCCATCCTGTCAAGAAGTTCATTTACATACATCCTCTTTCATTCCATTGACACATGAAACTGAGTTTATATTTATCTTCCACCTAAACACTCCTAATTAAATATCCACAGCACAAGGTACTGGGGGAGGTATTGTTCTAATTTCTGCTGTGGCCACCTTGGGAGCTGAAAAGGAAAGAAACCAGGCAGAGTGATACCGAATCAGCTTTGCTGTAGGATCAAAGAATCAATAAAACTCTTTTGAGTACCTTCTCTATATAAGGATATGTGCTAGGTGCTGGGGAAGGAAAATTACTCTGGCATTCAAGATAACCACTGTTTATTTAGGAAGGTGACCTAGCTTTCAGAAAAGGTAATTATTCAAAACAACGGAAATGAAAATTTCATATGCAAAGAAATAACATTTTAATTATTTGTATACTCAGACTACAAAGATGATTCCACAGTGTGTCATTTTGGATGTGAGAAAACAATGCAGAAGGAGTGTAAAATTGTCCAACACCTGTAGAAGGCAATTGAGCATTATCTGTCATAAATACAAATTCACTTACTCTTCATCTCAGACATTGTTTCTCAAGATGTTTATCTTCTAGATATTCAGGTAGACATGCAAGAAGTATGTGTGAACAAGAATATTCAATGGTGTAGCATTTTTCCATACTTGAAAAGATCAGAAAAACCTATATATCCATTAGTTGGGGACTGCTTAAAAATATTATGACACTACATCTGAAAGATTTTAAATAATGGGGCCACTTTTTATGGATATGAAAAAATCTTTAACACATATTGTTTAGTAATAAAATGGTGTTGTACAGAACAAGGGTATAGTGTGATATGTAGTGTTTTTTCACAATATATAATCATAGATATGATATATAAACATTGGGTTTGTGAACTCATCAATTATACATGTATGTATAGTATATGGCATTTCTCTCACACACAGAAACAGACACACACACTGTGTAAATGCTTAATATGTTAAATATATTCAGCACCTGTGATTGCCTTTAGGGAGTGGGGCAAGGATGAGGGTTTTGGGGAACAGAAGAGAAACTTAATTTAACTGCATATGATTTCATGCATTTCTAACTATATCAGCATACAAAAATATTGCCAAATGACAGATTAATTCAATGAAACAAATTAGTAATAAAAAAAGAATATGTTGAAATCAATTAAATGGATATAGTTCACTCTGCTGTGGAGTTCAGTGACGTAAATATGCACCCCAAGGTGAGGCATTGAGAACTGAATAGGCAAAGGGACTACTCTCAGTGTTGAAGTCAGAGTAGTGGTTGAGTGTGGTGTGAAAATGACTGGGTTTACATGCTCATCAGACAAAAAAAAAAATCTTATCGTTCCTACTAAGTCTACTTTTAGACTGGTGGTCAACACCCCAAGTTTAATTGTGGAGAATCTGTAAAAGGAGAGGAGAAAGGGCATCCAGATTAGACTGTACAATGCTCCTTGGTGAGAACCTTCTAATCCCATATTAGTTATTCACATGCATCCTGTACAGATAAGGGGTGAGCCGGGACTCAAATTAAGCAATTCACCTGTGCCTGGAACACTTCTTTATCTTGAGGTAAGTTTAGAAGAAACTTCCATTAGAAAAGACGAAGATTGGGCCTCCCTGGTGGCACAAGGGGTTAAGTCTCAGCACTATGACGCTATCAGCAGCCACTGCAGCAGTAGTTCCATCCCCAATTCACCCACAGCCAGGGAGCTGATCCATGTGGAACAACAGACCTCTCCTGTCTTGCCTGCTGCTCCCATCAGCAGAGTATTTCAGTCAGTCTGCCTGTTCTGCTCCCCACTCTGTCTCTGGTGAATTCTCTCACACACACCCTCCCCCGCACC
>PVIJ01011173.1:0-56048 GCA_004024925.1 Scalopus aquaticus | reverse complement strand
TCCAAAAATAGATGATTGGATCCAGAAGATGTGGTACATATACACAATGGAGTACTATTCAGCATGGAAAGAAGATAAACACATGCAATTTGCAGCGACATGGATGGAATTAGAGGGAATCATACTCAGTGAAATAAGCCAGAAAGAAAAAGAAAAATATCAAATGGTTTCACTTATAACAGGACTATAGGGAGGCCGGATGGGAGAGAGACACTCAGCGGTGGGCGGGCTGGGGGTAGGGGAAGATAAGGGCACAAAATGGAAGAGAGGAGAATACAGGGGACCATGGAGATGGATCACGGGTGAATTGGTGGTGGGCTGCCCAAGGGGAATACAAAATGTAAAAGACATAAATAACAATAAAAAAAACATAAAAAATAAAAAAGGCACTTCTCCAAAGAAGAAAGCAAATGGCCAACAGATACATCAAAAATGCTCAACATCACTTATAATCAAGGAAATGCAAATCAAAACCACTATGAGATACCACCTCACACCTGAGATGGTGGCACACATTAAAAATACAGACAACAACAAATGCTGGAAAGGATGTGAAGAAAAAGGAACTCTTCTACACTGCTGGTGGGAATGTGAACTGGTCCAACCACTATGGAAAGCTGTATGGCGATTCCTCAAATTGCTAAACATGGAGCTCCCATACGATCCAGCAATACCACTTTTGGGAATTTACCCAAAGGACACAAAAACACTAATCTGAAAGCATACCATGCATCTGTATGTTCATTGCGGCACTATTCACAGTAGCAAAGGTATGGAAGCAACCCAGATGTCCAAAAATAGATGATTGGATCAGGTGGTACATATACACAATGGAATACTAATCATCATGGAAAGAAGATAAACACATGCAATTTGCAGCGACATGGATGGAATTAGAGGGAATCATACTCAGTGAAATAAGCCAGAAAGAAAAAGAAAAATATCGAATGGTTTCACTTATAACAGGACTTATAGGGAAGTTGGGTGGGAGAGAGACACTCAGTGGTGGGGGGCTGGAGGGGAGGATACGGGCACAAAATGGAAGAGAGGAGAATACAGGGTACGATGGAGATGGATCACGGGTGAATTGGTGGTGGGTTGCCCAAGGGGAATACAAAATGTAAAAGACATAAATAACAAAAAAAAAAAAAAACACAGACAAGGGAAATACATAAAAGGAACAGAAATTTAGAAAGGAAAAGCAAAGCTATCATTTTCACATGATATGATAATATAGAGAACTCTAAAAATTCCACAACTAAATTAATTAAATCAATAAACTGGGCCTCCCTGGTGGCGCAGCGGTTAAGCACTGCGCTGTGGAGCTGTTGGCAGCAGCGATGTGAGTTCGACGCCCAGCCGGGGAGAATCCCACATGGTGCGGCAGACCTCTCCTGCCTCGCCCGCTGCTCTCCTCTGCAGTGTATTTCTGATCTGCCTGTTCTGCTCCCCACTCTGTCTCTGGTGAAGCCTCTCACCACTCCACACCTCTGGCCTGTACCCCGTCTGTATGTATAAATAAATAAATCTTTAAAAAAAAATAAACTAATTTAGTAAGTAGCAGGTTAAAAAAAAAAAAATCACTAGCCTTCCTGTATGCAAACACTCATTCTAAATAGGAAGTGTTAAAAGACTATTCCACTTATAATTATACCAAAAATAAATATCTGGGAATAACCCTTACAAAGGAGGTGGAAGGCTATGCAAGGAAAATTATATAACATTGTTAAAAGAGATGGAAGATGACAAAAGAAAAGTGAAGTCATCATTTACTCTTGGGTGGAAAAACAAATATTATCAAAATGTCCTACCCAAAGCAATTTACAGATTCAATGCAATTTCAATAAAAATATCAATGGTGGGCCTCCCTGGTGGCACAATGGGTCGAACGCAGCACTTTGAGGCTATCCAGAGCCACCAAAGCACCAAGATTCCCAGTTGGCACTGCAGACCTCTCCTGCCTCTCCTGCTGCTCCCCTCAGCAGTGTACTTCAATCAATCTGCCTGTTCTGCTCCCCACTCTGTCTCTGGTGAATACTCTCACCACCCCACACCTCTGGCCTGCACCCCAGCTTGTATGCATTAATAAATACATCTTTTTAAAAAAATCAATGGTATTTTTGAAAGAAATGGAATAAATATATTCCTGAAATTCATATGAAGTTACAAAAAGATGTGAATAGTCAATGCCCTCCTGACTAAAAAAGGGATGAATGGAGGCATTATACTCCCCTACTTTAAACTATAAACTAGTACTGGAACAAAAACTGATACATAAACCAATGGAATCAGATGCAAAACCCAGAAAAGGGAAAAAAAAGAATGTAAGAATACACATTGAGACAAGAAAAGCATCTTCAATAAATGCACTGGAAAAACAGCCTGTCATATGCAAAAGAATGAAGCTAGACTACTGCCTCACACCATACACAAATATCAGCTAAAATGAATAAAGTACTTTAATTTAAAACCTGAAACCATAATATTTGTATAGGTTAATGTAGGCAAAACAATTCATGACTGACATTAACTTCAGAAAGACATTATCTTCCTGAAGACTCATGTCAGGAAGCAAGAGGAACAAGGGATAATATAAACAGCTGGCACTATATCAAACTAAAAGGCTTAAGTACAGCAAAAGAGACAATAACCAAAGTGAAGAGGCACTCTACTGAATAGGAGAAATTATTTGCTCACTGTATATCTGATAAGTGACTGATAACCTCCCCTCCACCTCCTCCATATTCCTTCCACACAACTCAACAAAAAGCATGCAAGCAACCCAATACGTATTGATAAATATACATAAGAACGAAAAAGACACTTCTTCAAAGAAGAAATGCACATGCCCACCATGTATATGACAAAATGTTCATCATGACTTATCAGAAAAATGCAAATCTAAAGCACAGGGTGATACCAACTCACACAGTTGAGAATGACATGTATTAAAAAAAAAAAGCAAAAACAAAAATGGCAAGTGTTTTTTGAGGATGAGGAAATAACAAACACTTTTACAATGCTTTTGGAAATGTAAACTGGTCCAGCTAATATACAAAGTTGTGGAGGTTACTTAAAACACTAGAAATGGATCTTCCATATGACACAGCTATTTCAACCTTGGGGATCTACTCAAAGAATACAAAAACACCAATTCAAAAGGAAACCTGCTCTCCTATGTTCATTCTAGAACAGTTTACAATAGCCAAAACAAGGTAACAAACCAAATTCCCCAAAACAGTGAATGAATTAACATGATACGGCACACATATATAATGGAATACTATTCAGTGATCTTAAATTATAAATACATGCCATTCGAAGCAACAAGGATGGAGCTGGAAGGTTAATGGTAAGCAAAATAAGTCAGAAAGAAAAAATATTATTTAGGATGTTTTCACTTCAGTGTGCAATATAAGGAAACCAAACAAGAGACAACCAAACACAAAGAAAACTCTTGAATGCTGATCATGTTATGAGGCATCCAAGAGAGGAGGGATAGAGGGAGAGAATGAGGAAGAGTGAAACCAGGTGGGGAAGAACACAAGGGATAATCAGTGCTTTGGTTGTGGGAGAACTACAGTGACCAAATCTGAGGGGAGAAGTCATAAATTGCACAAAAATGAAGTAAAACTAAATAAAAATCATTGTGAACTAAAAACATAATCTATATACACTACATTTAATAGTGTCCATTCATCATTGAACAATAGACCCCTTTTGTCTTATCTACTCATTGTCCTTCCTCCTTCCTTCTCATAACCACTATTTGTAGAACATCTTAACAGATACTTGTCCTTGGGAAATGAACACATAAACAAGGAGCTTCAATTTGCATGTGTTTTATTAGCATAAATCCAGTGTTTATAGACCTTACATTTATAAATTATGTTTTCTTATTAGCAGAAAGAAAAATGTGTCAATAAAAAAGTACACATTCCCCTGCAAACAAGCCATAAGACTCAGAAGTTAGAACTTTCTTATCGTTTTATTGCATCATTAAAGTAAGGGTAAAGGGAAGTATGATCTACTTTCTTTTACATGACAAAGATCATTTATCTTCTATTAGTAATGAGTCTTGAGAGAATCAAAAGCTGAAGAGTAATAATTTAACAAAGAAAGAATAAAAAATACATTAAAAATGTACCTAGTGTGGCCTCCCTGGTGGTGCAGCATTTAAGCGCTGCGCTGTGGAGTTGTGGGCAGTGGTGACACAAGTTCTACACCCAGCCAGGGAGATTCCCACATGGCTCAGCAGACCTCTCCTGCCTCACCCACTGCTTCCCACGGCAATGTATTTCCATCGATCTGCCTGTTCTTCTCCCCACTCTGTCTCTGGTGAATATTCTCACCACCCTCGCCGCAAACCTCTGGCCTACACCACAGTTCTTGTATACATAAATAAATAAATCTTTAAAAAGAATAGTTTAAAAAAATGTACCTGGTGAAAATATTCACAGTCTCTTTCTTTTTTTTTTTTTTTAAATGTCAGGTTACGATGTTCATGGAAGAAAAAGAAATCTTACTCTCTCTCTCAAATAAAAAAAAAAAAAAGCAGGGCCTCTCTGGTGGTGCAACGGGTTAAGTCGCAGCACTATGAAGCTACCCAGAGCCACTGCAGCACAAGTTTGACCCGGCGAGGGAGATTCCAACATGGCACAGCAGAGGTCCCCTGCCTTGCCTGCTGCTCCCCTCAGCAGCATATTTCAGTTGATCTGCCTGCTCTGCTCCCCACTCTGTCTCTGGTGAATCCTCTCACTCCCCGCACCTATGGCCTGCACCTCAGATTGTATGCATAAATAAATAAAACTTAAAAAAAAAGCAGAACATGGATATCTCAAATTCAATCATAAGGAATTATCAGAGAAAAACAGACTGAAAGCCATTTTAAACAGTATGTAGTTTTAAAATATTTTGGTCAAAAAAGATGGGTAATTTTCCATTTTAATGAAAAAATATATATGGTAACCAAATGTAATCATGATGCTAGACTATGAAAACAAATATTTATTAAGGACATCAGTAGTAAAGTTGACAAATTGTGAGAATGGACTGAACTTAGGTGATAGTAATGTAATTATGGTATAATTCCTGATTTTTATAATTTCTCTGTGGTCATATAAAATCAAAATTTCAATCACATTCTTCAAAAACATTGAACAAACATTCTAGAGATACATGGAACCACAAAACTCCCCCAAATTAAAACAATCCTGGCAAAAAGTAGCGAGAAAATTGGTGTCACACTTCCAAACATTAAATTGAACTTCAGAGTTATTATAATAAAAACAGTATGGTACTGGGACAGAACTGATATACAGATCAATGGGGTAAAAATAGAGAATGTAAGCAATTGGGAATTCATCAAACTAAAGACTTCTTTAGAATAAAATGAACCATCAGTAAAATAAAATGACACCCTACTGAATTGCAGAAGATATTTGCATACTATATGTAGGGCAAGGGACTGATATGAAAAGTGTACAAATAACTTGCACCACCCAAAAAAAAAAGAAAAGAAAAGAAAACAAACAAAATAACCCAGTAAAATAAATGGTCAGATGAGCTAAGAAAACTAAAGACCTACAGATTGCAACAGGCATTTGGAAAAATGTTCATCAGGGTAATGTAAATCAAAAACACATTGAGATACCTCCTCATTCCTGTCAGAATGGCCCATATAAAGTGACCAGAAAATACAAGTGTTGACTTGGGTATGGAGAAAAAGGAATACTCTTACACTGTTGGTGTAACAATAGACTGTTCCCACCACTAGAAAAACAGGATGGATGTCTCTCAAAATATAAAAAATGGATTTGCCACAAGACCCAGCAATTTGGTATTCACAAATGAAGGCAAAAAACACAGATTTGAAGGGAAAATTGCAACATTATTTACAATAACCAAACAATGGAAACAATGTAAGTACCGGATAATAAATGAGTAGACCAAGATGATGTGGATCATGGAATTTGAAATATAGAATGTAGAGAAATACTACTAAGTAATAAAAAATATACACTTATGTCATTAGCAGAAACACAGATAGAACTGGAAAGGGTTATGCTAAGTGTAATAAACTAGAAGGAAAAAGATAAATACCTGCTGGTGTCACTATATGTGGACTATAGAGAAACCAAACAAAAAAATCAGTCAAAAATAAACATCAAAACCAGCCCTTGAAAACTGACCATAATTGAGGGATCCAAAGAGGAAGGGGGAAGTATGTGAGGTGGGATGGGGAGAGCACAATGGTCTATGGTGGTAATCGATTGATCATTTGGGCTATGGTGGCAGTAGTGGTGGGTTGCTATGGTAACAAGACTAAAATTAGGGAGGTGAGTTCTGTAAGTCCAAAATACAAACATTGAAGTAAAACAATAAAATCTCTATAAAAAGTGCATATGTATATAGATATCTGTATCTATATATTTAAGTACAATAAATCTGAACATTCATTCCATTGCTGGAGCCCTTTTTCACCTCCCTTAACAAGGTTCACCAGTTCTGCTCTTCTGGCCTCTGCAAATTATCTATTTCTATTGCTTTTCTACATCCTTACTTTGGTCCTAGAGTAAAGATATGCATTTTCTTGTAGTCAAAAGGCTCTTATCTGGGCCTCCTTGGTGGCACAGCGGTTGAGCGCTGCGCTGTGGAGCTGTTGGCAGCGAGTTCGATACCCAGCTGGGGAGAATCCCACATGGTGTGGCAGACCTCTCCTGCCTTGCCTGCTGCTGCCCTCAGCAGTGTATTTCTCATCTGACTGTTCTGCTCCCCACTCTGGTGAACCCTCTCGCCGCCCCATGTCTCTGGCCTGTACCCCAGCTTGTATGTATAAATAAATAAATCTTAAAAAAAAAAAGGCTCTTATCTCACCCAATTGAACACAGCAGTTGCTTAGTCAACTACGCAACTGGCAGTTTAACTTTCAAAATTTTTTTGCTGAGTTAACATCATCCTTAAAATCCCAATTTAGGTCAATTATCCCTTTCACACATTTTAAAAATTTCTTCCTAGCCATATGCACAGGGATTATTGTGTCACATGTTAGATTACCTAATAACCATTACATTTCTCCATTGAACTATAAGCCATGTGAGCATAGTCATATTATCTGTTTCCCAAACCCTCCTGTCTTTAGTGCTAACACAACGTTGAATAGTTGGTGCTAAGTAAATATTTCTTAGTGCATGAATGTAGTCTGCCATTATTTACCTTTGTGAATATGATTTAACAATATTTTGTCAGTAATTTCACATGCAAAGTAATTATTGTCACTATTCAACAAAAGTTTATTTTTTTATTTTTATTTTTTTTGTTTATGCAGACAAGAACTGATGTGTAGGCCAGAGGTGAGATGATTCACCAGAGACAGAGTGGGGAGCAGAACAGGTGATTCTACTGAAATACACTGCTGAAGGGAGGAGCAGGCAAGGCAGTCTGCTGGCCATGTGGGTTAGCTTGCTGGCCGAGGATCAAACTCATGCCACAGTGGCTGGTGATAGCTTGAAAGCAGCAAGACTTTAACCCCTGTGCCACCAGGGAAGCCCCAACAGAAGTAAATTGTTGAAAGAAACTTCATCACCCTTTTGAGAGTACATATTGATTAAAATAAATACTGATTATTATTTTAAAAACTCTGTTGATGTAAACATTTTTTGTTATTTTGCCATACACTGTATTTCTATAGAAATAACTAATTTTATTTTATTTTATTTTTTTTTAAAGATTTATTTTTTATTTATACATACAAGTTGGGGTACAGGCCAGAGGCGTGGGGCGGCGAGAGGGTTCACCAGAGACAGAACGGGTAGCAAATAGGCAGATCAGAAATCCACTGCTGAGGGGAGCAGCGGGCGAGGCAGGAGAGGTCTGCCGCGCCATGTGGGATTCTCCCCGGCAGGGTGTCGAACTCGCATCGCCGCTGCCAACAGCTCCCCAGCACAGCGATTAACCGCTGCGCCACCAGGGAGGCCCAGAAATAACTAATTTTAGAAAGTTTTTTCCAGAACTCTTTATTTTTACACCAAACTGTTTATATTCAAAAATTTTAGTTTTGATTTTATTTTAAATACAAAATTTAGTCATATATTGACCATTTGGGGGAAATTTGTCATTTTGCTATAATGATTTGTTGTAGATTTTAAACTTAAAATTATAAATGATAAAATAAAAATGTCTCAAGATGAAATAAATGAAAGGGAATGAAGAATTGTATACAGAACCAATAATGGCACTTGTGATGTTATCACATTTACTTTCATATTGTCTAATTACCTTTAAATAAAAGGACAAATATATAATAAAAATATAAATATATATTTTAAATATAAATACATATAGAATTGCTACCAATTGTGCGATATATGATTACTTTGTACTGAGACACATAGTGTGTTCATTGCCTAAATATATACATTTATTACACTAGTCAACAAATTTTTAACAAAAGTCATGTTACTGAAATAAAATTAGTCCTTTCCTATCAATTTGTATGTGCTCAATGCAAATATGACAGTCAAATTCTAATTTTGGCTCTAGTTTTTTTTTTTTGTAATCTGCAATAAATTGATGTGTACATCATGAAATGCATGCCAATAGAAATAAGCCTATGGTTAATACCTGTAAAAAAATCAGGTCATAGACTACTTCATAGATTTCTTCGCTTGTCTCTTGTACAGCTGTTCAAGAATAGAATAGATGGAAGATGGTTTCCATTGCGTAAAAGCACAACCTTAACACTCAGTTTCGAGGAGTCTAGAAATAGTTTCCATTCTTGTGGGTCATGAGTGATTTCTAAGGCATTCATGAGGCCCTCAATATCGGAAAGGAATACCAGAGTACTTTCTTTCTGCCGAAAGGCTCCAACTGCTGGTGACACTTTCAATAGAAAGTAATTGGACATCTTCTTCTAGAAGATTCCATCATTGGAGGCTTGATTCTAGCAATTATGTATTGTTCTTGGATAAGTCTAAATCATGAACCAGGTCATTTAGTTCTTCTTGTGTTAGTCTGTGTGGGGTTGATGATGCCCTACAGTGAAAATCTGGATCACTGCATGCTGATGGAACAGAAGAACGGGTCGGCTCACCTTTGTCCTCATCAGATGAATCAAGAGAATATTCTGCTGGAGGTTCTGGAATAGGAAGTCTCTCACCATATGGAACTGGTCTCAATGCAGATGGAATGTTTGGGTAAACTATTCTCGACTTCTTTTGCTTCATTAATCTGCCATAAAGAGGAGGAACCAAGCAGAGGTAACAGTTTTGTATGTGGTTGCTTGGCTCTCTCCACACCATGGGGACTGCAACTGACATTGATGGTCTTTTGGCATTTAACCACTGGGAAAGCTGTGTTGTACATGTAGCACAGCGTATATGGGGGGCCCAAGGCTTGTCTTGGTCACCAACCTTGCATCTGAAGTAAAGTTGATAAGCCTTCTCCACTTGAGAAGTGATACTTTTCTTCTGGTTGGCAAATGTCACTTCCCCACAAATAGAGCAGAAATTGTCCACGGTATTAATGCACTTTCGAGGCATTACTGTTCTATTCTGTGCCTAAATGGATAATATAAGAACAGTTCTATGGAACAGTAGCTTAAACTGTCTTGTACAAAGTCTGAAATATTTTCAATGTTCAACCTTTCCAACAGGGCTTTATCTAGTGCACTGCTGATGTCAGCTTACTTCAGCAGCTGATTGGTAGTAATATTGCATTGCATCAGAAAATGATGCAATCAATTCTGGATGATGTGTGCATGATGGTATTATGCAATGAGATGCAATATAATATCATTCTAGGCTGATTTAGGATGTTGTTGCAGTCCTACTGGATAAATTTACATGGTGAAATATATAAAATGAATTATACGAAATATCTTCAAAATGAGAGCTAATAAAAAATGTTTGGGGTTATGTCCATGTTCAGCACACCAAGATTCTACAGATTAGGGCCTTTTTAATTCAGTAACGATTTCACTGTTTACCAGTGTTATTAACCAGAATCAACTGCCAAGTTTCTTCCATCGGCAAAGCATTTAGGTATTCATTTTCTGAAGGGAATAATTAGACTTAATTTCAGTCCAATAGGTAATATGCTTTGCTTTTATTTTTTTTTAAATTTATTTATTTATGCATACGAGAACTGCAGTGTAGGTCAGAGGTGTGAGGTGGTGTGAGGATTCACCAGAGACAGAGTGGGGAGCAGTACAGGCAGATGTACTGAAGTACACTGCTGAGGGGACCAGGGGGCAAGCAGGAGAGGTCTGCTGTGCCATGTGGGAAGCTCCCTGCCTGGGGATGGAATTTGTGCTGCAGTGGCTGCAAACAGCTTCATAGTGCTGATACTTAACCCCTTTTGCTGCCAGGGAGTCCCTCTGCATTTTTTTTTTAATGTTAAAAAGAGTGATAGCAAAGATCACAGGACACATTTGCATAAAGTTCTGAGTAGAATAAAGTCTACATTGAGAAAAAACTCTACATTTGATAATGCCTCTTAATCTGTTGTTCTTTTATGTAGATCTAATGTTCAAAAATATTTTAACTCATCATAATGATAAATCAATCTGTTTGTATCATGAATTTAAATGAATTAGGAATAGATAATGGTCCCTTATCACTATCTATTATCTTGCAAAACCAAAACAAAAAATTAAGATATTTTGAAAAATTTTTGCCATATTTTATAATGAACTTCCATCGATGAAGTGCTATTTTAATTACATTTCAGACTTTAGTGATATAGTTTCATGTTACAAATATTGTAAGAATGAAATAGAAAGAAGAAATGACAGAAACTTTCCATACTGAGTTTGTGGCAACAGTCATTTTCTATAAGGAATGAAATAATCTAATCATTACAAATATTTATTTTGTTTCACCTGGGTTATTCATTCTAATAACAACATATTTGCAAATATGTGGGTGTGTGTACTCAATTCATATTGTTTTCTGTTAAAAATTTATCGAAGTAGCATAATTTGTTGGTATTAAAATATTCTAATTTAAAACAGATTTAGATTCCTGAGATAAAGTAAAGGTTTAAAAACGGGTTCAGTGAAAAGAAAGTGGCAAAAGAACAAACATTAAAACTGATAATGGAATAATTCTTTATTTTTTTAATTAGAATAAAATTAAGATATATTTAGAGAATATATTTCTACGAAAGTTTGTATTATAAATTATATATCAGTAATATATACTTACATGCTGTATTATATTTATTATGCATTGATATTACGTATGATTAGGGTACATATGTCCAGTTTACTAATTAGAAATTTAAAATGTCAGAAACATTAAGTACAATGGTGTATAACTGAAACATTAATCAAAAGTAAATTGATAGATACTACTTAAGAACATTAATTTATGTGTATAATCTAAAAAACATCTGGTACATGAATTTCATTTATACCCAGACTTTAATCATGCCCATAAGATAATTCAATGGCTCTCCTTAGAAGTAGTTAGAAAACCTTCCCCAGAATTCAACCAGTTTTGTTAGAGCAATATTAAGGTCTGTTTGAAAAAGTCAATTTATTCTGTTGCTGTTGTTATATTCTATTATGTCATAGATTTCCAAGTAAGTGGGGACTTCTGTTTGTTTCTGATTTCGTTTCACTAATGCCACTTTAGAATGGTGGTAAAGAATTATATTAGAATTGCTGATAATTACATGAAATATCTGATTATCATGTTCCTTAATCATATTTGGTGCAACAATTCTCAGTCAATTTTGCTTCAAAGACAGATTTTAAATCAGTTAATCAATTTTAAAATTAAGAGTATACTATATGGAGGGGCCTCCCTGGGGCGCAGCTGTTAGGTGCTGCGATGTGGAGCTGTCAGCAGCAGCAATGCCAGTTTGACGCCTGACTGGGGCAGACCTCTCCTGCTTCACCCGCTGCGCCCCTCAGCAGTGTGTTTCCATCTATCTGCCTATACCGCTCCCCACTCTGTCTCTGGTGAACCCTCTCGCCGCCCCACGCCTCTGGTCTGTACCCCAGCTTGTGTGCATAAATAAATAAATCTTTAAAAAAAGAGTAAACTATATGGAGATAAAATAACATGAAAAGTTTACCCTAAATGATGCCCTTTAGCTGTGTTTATTTGTCCTTCTATTGCTTACAGGTGTTACATAAAATATAATTAAAATGATGCAGTAAGGAAATGTGTATCTCCCTCTGTCCCATAGATAAGCTCTCTCATTTCCCTTCTTTATTAATCCTCTAGGCTTAACAAATTCTGTTTTCTTACATTCTGAAGGAAGGGAAAATCACTAGGAAGATAACATCAGAATTGCTGAACTACCAGGTGATAGTGAAAGCAAGTGGGCATCAACCGAAGTCTCCCAACACCTGTGTTGTGAGGACCCTTGTTCACTTCCCCTTCTAGTCCTTTGTAAATCTAGAAAAAATACCCCTGTCCCCTGCCAAAGAGTAGGAAGATGGTCGTTAAGACACTAATCTGCCAACCTCCTCAATTTTTGACAAACTGCTTTCATTTCCCTCAAACTCTGCTTCCTTTTTTATTTGCCAAGGGAACCGAGGCTGGCATTCCGGTAATGGTATCAAATAAATTCAAACAGTAACCTAGAAACAGATATTATGTATATTTTTCCTAAATAAACCAAAGTGACCCTCAATCAATCAATCAAAATTCCTAAAAATGTATTATATGGAATCACTGAAACAGGATTTTTTTTTTTTGTATAGAAAAAAATAGCAAGAGGTTTTTGTCTAATAAGTGTTAAATATTTAATGATTCTTAAAAGCCTGCATCTCCAGTTTGGGTTTGTTCTTAAGTACCCAAAGGTCTGTTCGACCTTGACTACACATCCTTATAGTTTCAAAACTGATTGTTATGTCCTTTGTAATACTTTGAATGTTAGCTCTGCAAAGCATATAAATGTATGGTGTCACAATCAAAAACATAAGAAATATATGTTCATAAATTTAAGTGGTGTTCATAGATTTAAATGATGACTTAGAAATAGAT
Organism: Scalopus aquaticus; assembly: GCA_004024925.1. Lineage (NCBI taxonomy): Eukaryota > Metazoa > Chordata > Mammalia > Eulipotyphla > Talpidae > Scalopus > Scalopus aquaticus. The sequence goes on along the minus strand of PVIJ01011173.1, from coordinate 43,050 downwards.
AATGGACACATCAATCTCCATTATCTTGTAAAAACAAAACAAAAAAAATAGAATACTGCACAGAATTTTTACTATATTTTTCCAATTAACATTATGCCCATTAAATATAAATATTCAAAAGCCATTGTTATAAGAAGAAAGTATGATTCTGAAGAGCTATGAAAGGTAGCATACTTGAATATATATATATATATGTATATTTAGAAGTGAACCTAAAATATTAACAATATTTTAGAGTGCTCAGAACTCAACAAGCTTGAGCTTAAATTGTAACAGATTGGTACTAAGGAAAATGGGATGTTCCAGTTTCTCTGCCCCACCCAAGAAAAGGTGGAGCTGAGTGGGAGGAGGGGAAGCTAGAGAAGACTGGGAGAAGGAAGAGGAGATCAAGGAGATCTGGAAGAGGCATATGGAGCAGAGACACATGTGAAGCTGTGTTTGATTCTCAGCCATGGGCTATTACAAGGGACTTGGGTGCCCCAAACCCTTCCCCGTAATAAAATTACATATACGGCAACTTCAAATCAATTTTATTTCTTAAACATTCATAAAAAGTTAGTTATACACTATAGTCTCAATAATATTTGGGAGTAAAATCTTGTCTCTCAGCCATATGTTCTAGATAAAAAAGATCAAAATAATGTGAATCATAAGATGTGAATATTGTTGAAATGAATATAATGCATGAATGTTCTCACTTCTAGGTCAAAATAACAAGAACTACACATTATCCCTTGAACATAAGCAAGGAACAGAATCATGCAATTTGGAGCAACATGGATGGAGCCAGAAGGGATCAGGCTCTGCAAAATAAGCCAGAAAGAAAGAAAAACATTGAATGTTTTCACTTATAACAGGAATATAGGGGAACCAAACAAGAAAGAGACATTCAGCAAGGGAGGGGAAGAATAAGGGTTCAAAATGGGGGAGAAAAGAGCACAAGGGACTATACTGAAGGTTCACAGGTGAATCGGTGGTGGGTAAACTTTTGGGAATACACAATAATGTAAAAGATATGAATAACAATATAAAAGGAAAAAAAAGGGAATAGAATCAGAAATAACATTTTTATATAAGGAATTACAAATAGGAATAGATACAGATGTAACTATGCATACTTATAAATATTGATAGATGGTAATAGAAAGATCAATGATAGGTAGATCTTTTAAAATTATTTTAAAGATTTATTAATTAATTAATTAATTTTTATTTATGCATACAAGAACTGGGGTGTAGGCCAGAGGTGTGGGGAGTGAGAGGAGTCACCGGAGATAGAGTGGGAGCAGAACAGGTGGATCTACTGAAATAAACTGCTTAGGAGAGCAGCAGGTGAGTCAGAGGAGGCCTGCTGTGCCATGTGCATTAGCTCCCTGGCCTGGGATCGAACTCACGCTACAATGGCTGCTGACAGCTTGATAGTGTTGTGTCTTTAACCCCTGAACTACAGGGAGGCCCTAATAGGTAGTTGATAGTTAGATCACTATCTTTAATCTATACCTAGAGATACAAGTTTATATATTTGTTTGCAGCCCATTTGTTAGCAGCTTGTTTCATGCCAAAATATGCTTCTTTGGCATAAGGATTATTTTGAGAGCGCTTGAAAACAGAGAATTCACTCTTTTGTTATGAAATTTTACATTAAGAATTGTTTCTGGAAGAGAGCTATTCTACAGATCACTTGTTTACCTGAAAAAACAAGACAATCTTGGTTTAGGGGACATTTTTCACACATACCATGAATAACTTTCCCCCTTTGAAACCTCAAATTCTTATTCCTCTCCTTATATAAAAATCGTACAGAAGGTTCAATTATCTGGTTGCCTTTTGAATTTCATATGTTTGTGGGGCTCCCCTATGAATGAATGTTCATAATTAAAATGGATTTTTTCTCTTTTTAACCTGAGTTTTATTAAAAAGGAGTTTTAGCCAAAAATCTTATAAAAATAAAGGGGAATCTTTGTTTTCCTTTTTACAGAAAAAAACATGAAATTTTGATTATTGAACCACTTATTAATAGTTTTAAAGTTAACAATTAAATGTTGCTACTGTGATTCTATTAATTAACTAAACCTGTTTAACACAGGCTATGAATCATTGTGCATGAATTGAAAATGAATAAAAACTACTATAAGCCCAGATTGCTGGTAAGGAATTAAAAAAAAAGAAAACTTTTATTTATTTATTAATTTAAAAAATGTTTTGTAGATGGATAAATGAGCACTGCACCTCCCCCTGTTTTTTTCTTCTGGGAACCCTTTTCCTTCATATTTGACTCAAGGTTCTCTTTGCTTGCTAGACTTCTTCACTATATACTTAGACTGTAGCTAATTTCAAACATTATTTCATCTTCACAGTGACTTTTATCTCTCTTTTTAAATTTCCACTATTCTCTGCATCGATTTTATTATTGAACCAGGAAAACAGGAAAACACAGCCCTGTAGCAAGAATGAGCATGACCCTTACTAATGAACACCAAGGAGGAGCGTGACCACTTACTGATAAGACTCCTGTCCAAAAATCACTGATAAGACCCCTGGCTGTAAGCAACCCCGCCCCCCTCCCCTGCCCTGCACTGACATCATCTTTCCCTGTAACCCACCAAAATAGCACGCGGAAGCTACCTTGTATAACAGCCCCATGAGCTCTTTGTTCAGGGCCTAAGCTTTAAAGGTTACTCTCTTGGGTCCACCAGCATAATAAATTTCCTGTGCTCACCGTGTTCCTGAGTTCAGCACTCTGTGTGTCACCTGCCCCCGGAGGGGCCCGGGTATGGTCAGGCCCAAGCCAGGGGTGCATCAAACAAGAGAGTCCCTGGAAAGGGATCAGTGCACATATTGCAAGGAAAGGGGCCACTGGAAAAATGAATGTCCCCACTGCCCCAACTGTTTGAGAAGTCCTGTGGTGACTACAGGCCCGTCATACCAACCGGAGCCGCCATCCACTGGCCTCATTGGCCTAGCAGGAGCCCTTAATTGATGGGGACCAGGCTCTATTCCCTTGGGCCCCAGTGAGCCCATGGTAAACGTCAGTGTTGGGGGCCAACATATCAAATTTATGTTGATAAATTAAACTAGCATGGAACATTCTGTGGTGACTACCCCAGTAGAACCATTGATCCATGATACTGTTACAATTGTCAGGGCCACCGGGAGTCAGGAGATTCAGCAACCTTTCTGTCATGTCCGCCAGTGTGAGGTTGGAGGCCACCTGATCAGACATAAATTGCTCTATATCCCTCAATGCCTGGTCCTTCTTCTGGGCTGAAACCTCCTATCAAAACTTGGGGCCCCAATAAGTTTTGAGACTTTGGGAGTGGCCTCCCTCCAACTGCAGTCCCCTCCACAAATGGCTTCTGACTCCCTGGCTTTGTTGTTGTCCCTCCTTATTCCCCGTGGAGACTCCATGAAGACACAGACCCGGCTACAGGCCCACTGACTGACTTCGCCTCCCTACAGGCAGACTTTCCAACTGTTTGGGCTGAGAATAATCCTCCTGGACTGGCCAAATTTCGGCCTTTGGTTATCCTTTTCCCCCTGAATCCAGTGGCTACACCTCAGAGAGTGCGGCAGTATCTTCTCTTACTAGAGGCTCAAACTGGTATGCAGCCACATATGCTCCACCTCAAGCAACATGGTATCTTGGTGGAATGCCACTCCCCATGGAACACCCCTCTGCTTCCAGTTAAAAAGCCCGACACTTTTGGGAGAACTCCCTGGTGAAACCTGGTGGTTCACCTACCTGTATCTGAAAGAGGCTTTCTTCTGCCTGTGCTTGGCCCCCCAGGGTCAACCGCTTTTCGCTTGTGAATGGATGGATCCTGACAATGGCTGCCACACACAATTCACTTGGACTCGCCTTACCCAAGGATTCAAAAATTACCCGACCATCTTCAGGGATTCCCTAGCCTCTGACCTGGCCTCCTTCTCCCCGCGACCAAACCCGCTGCACTCTTCTCCAATATGTTGATGACCTCCTCCTGGCAGGCGCCACTAAGTCAGACTGTTTACTTGGCACACGGGCTCTCCTTTAGCTCCTCTCCATGCTGGGTACCGAGTTTCCTGGTCAAAGGCCCAGATATGCCAACCCCAGGTCTGCTACTTAGGTTTTCACCTGTCTCAGGGAAAACGGGCCCTGGGAATTGAACATAAAATATTTATTACCTCTTTTCTTGCTCCGTCTAGTCTGTGTTCCCTCCTTGAGTTTCTGGGGGTGGCAGGTTTTTGCAGGATTTAGATTTATGTTTATTCAGCTCTAGCTAGACTGCTCTATGAGCTCCTTGTGGGCCCGGAAACATCCCCCTTCTCCTGGGCACAGGAAGCCCAAAATGCCTTTGAGACCATTAAGTCTATCCTCACAAGTGCGCCGGCTTTAGGCCTTCCTGATACTCGCGAGCCCTTCCACCTCCTTGTACATGAAAAAACCACACGGCCTTGGGCATCCTGACTCAGCCCATCGGCCCTTGGCAACGCCCTGTCTCTTACTTGTCTAAGCAGCTCGATAATGTCGCCTCTAGCTGGCCACCTTGTTTACCTGCATTTTCTGCCATGGTCCTCCCAATCAGAGAGGCTGACAAACTCTCTTTGGGACAAAATCTCCGTGCCAAAGTTCCACATTCTGTTCTGTCCCTATTGGAGTCACGTGGGCCTCGTTATCTTTCCAATGCGCAGCTTACACAGTATCAAGGCTTACTCTGTGACAACCCCAACATCTTGGCAGAATTGGTCAAAGATCCCAATCCTGCCACCCTCTTCCCCGTTGGTGATGGACCACCTAACCATGACTGCTGTGAGGTCCTAGGCGAGATTTTCTCCACATGGCCTGATTTACAAGACCATGCTCTCCCTAATCTTGACATAACTCTGTTCTGTGATGGCAGCAGTTCCCTACATGGCAATCTCCAACTTGCAGGCGAGTGACTGGCCCCAACTCTGTGATAGAGGCTGCTCCATTGCCCAGTGGTTGCTCAGCTCAACAGTCAGAACTGTTTGCCCTCAGCCGTGCCCGTCATGTTGCCCGCAGCTGCACGACCAGCATATATACTGACTCCCATTTCGCCTTTGCCATTGTCCACATGCATGGTGCCATCTGCAAGGAGCATGGACTACAAGGAGTGTGGCAAATCTATCAAAAATGCAGAGGAAATTCTCCAGTTGCTTCAAGCCATTTGATTTCCTTCTAAACTTGCTCTCATTTACTTCCAGGGTCACAAAACCAGTTCTTACCCAGTGGCAGTAGGCAACAGGCTGGCAGATACTGTTGCTAAGGCTGCTGCAGATTCTGGCCCACCCTCCTCGCCTCCATCTCTGCTTCTCACGGCTGGTGCCCTGCCTCTCCTGGACCCTGAGTACTCTGAGAAGGAATCCACATGGGCAGCCTCCGAAGGCGCCCATCAGACAAAGGGGGGATGGTGGCTACTGTCTGATGGCCAGCTCTTTGTCCCTGCCTCACTAGCCTTCCACCTGGTCTCAGAACATCACCGCTTGACACACCTTGGATGAACCACCCTGGAGACATTCCTCAAAAAGCAGTTCCTCATCAATAATCTATCAGCGATCTGTCGATCTGCAAGTGAAAAATGATTGACGTATGCATACAGGAACCTAGACCTCCCTCTGGAATTAAGAGACAAGGGACTGCTCCCTTTGAAGATCTGGAGCTTGATTTTACAGAAGTTCAGGTGGCCTGTGGATACAAGTACCTGTTGGTCTTAGTCTGCACCTACTCTGGATGGGTCGAAGCTTACCCCACCAGGACGGAAAAAAGCCGCAAAATCACCAAGATCCTCGTAGGAGACATTATACCCCAATTTGGACTCCCATGGACATTCCACAGTGACAACAGGCTCACATTTATAGCTGACATTATACAAGCTGTTTCTAATGCTCTTAATGTCACCTGGAAGCTCCACACAGCATATAGACCTCAGAATTTAGGGACAGTTGAGCGCATGAGCCCTACCCTCAATTCCACCCTGACTAAGTTTGTTCAAAAGCCAGGCCTTCTGTGACCTGACCTATTCCCACTGGCCCTGTTATGGGCTACATGTACCCCTAACAAGGATGGCTACTCTCCTTTTGAGCTCTTATATGGTCGTTCCCCCACTAGCCTGGCCGCCATGCCGGCTGACCTGCACCAAATAGGAACAAAATCCCTCGCTGAACAACTCCAGGCTCTAGGGACCATACTGAACAAACTGACAGTATACCCTAGAGAGGACCCCACTACCCCATCTACCCATGTGTACCCCTTTGAGACAAGAAATGAGGTATGGGTTAAGGACTGGAAAAAGGAACCCCTCAGGCCCCAATCGATGGGCCTCACACTGTTGTATTGAGTACCCCCACTGCCCTTAAAGTTGCAGGAATAACCTCCTGGATCCACCATTCACGGGCAAAGAGAGTGAGTGCCCCTGATGAGGTGTGGACAGTGGACCCAGAGGGACCCCATTGTCTCTCGCTCCAACACAACACCCCAGAACCAGTGCCGCCCTGCTCCAGTCACACCCAGAGGCTGACTGGTCAACGCACAGCTGAAGCCTGAGGATTTCTTCTTGCAGTACCCCTTGGGCCCTGCGTGCTCAATGCAATCACCTGCTTTGTTTCCGTCCAAATCGCCAAGGTCAAGTTACAATTGTTACTGTCTCAATATCATCATCTTGGACAGGTGCCTGATATTTATGATGATGATGCAGTGTGAGGCAGATGCCTGATGAACATCAAGAGGGGGGAATGAACCAGGAAAACACAGCCCTGTAGCAAGAATGAGCGTGACCCTTACTAACGAATACCAAGGAGGAGCGTGACCACTTACTGATAAGAATCTTGCCCAGAAATCACTGATAAGACCCCTGGCTGTAAGCAACCTCCCCCCACCCCCCAACCCCGCCCCACTGAGATCATCTTTCCCTGTAATCCAACAAAAGTCACGCGGAAGCTACCTTGTATAAAAGCACCCGATCTCTTTGTTCGGGGCCCAAGCTTTGAAGATTACTCCTTTGGGTCCTCAGGTGTAATAAATTCCCTGTGCTCACTGTTTTCCTGAGTGCCACTTGGTATTCCCGCATCAACTTCTGCAACATTATCAGAAGCAAAACAGTAAAATTTAATTTTTTTCTCCACCACTATGTTTTATGTCCACTTGTCCCTTCCTGCCTTCCTACCCCAAACCCTTAAACTCAGAGCCCTCAGGATGTTTGTTGATGCCATTGCTGCAATAGTTCTCTCAAATTCCCTCTACTCTGTTGAAAATGGCAGTGTTTCATCTTTCCTTAGGACAGCATAAAACTTCATGGTGTGTATATAGCATTATTTTCTTGATCTATTTGTTTGTAATGAGTTTCTTCTACGTTCCATCTATATAAATAGTGCTTCTGTGAATATTGTAAAACATACAGAATTTTGTTTGACGGTTTCATATTCTGTTACATATATGCCCAAGAGTGAATTTTTAGGTCATATGGTGTTTCTATTTTCACCTTTAAGATACATACAGTTTGTTTTCCATAGTGTTTGCACCAGTTCATTTTCCCAGGAACGATGTGATAGGGTTTCTCACCCTCTCCAGCAGTTGTTGGGGGTCTTTTTAACTTGTGCCATTCTCTTGGGGTTTTGGTGGTTTTGTAACAGGGTGGTCCCCAGGACAGGGGGAGGTTCCAGATTCCCAGCACCACCCAAGGGAGGGTGGAGCTGAGCAGGGAGAAGGGAAACTGGAGAGACTAGAGAAGGAAAGAAGCAGGTTAGAGAGCAAGAGAGACGTGATAAAGCTGCATGGGTTTCTTAGTCCTAGACTGGTTGAAACAGATATAGGTGAGAGACCCATGGGAGTTTAACATTGGCAGCTTTTATCTAGATTTTGATTTTACTGTTTTCCTACCAGACTTGTCTGAATATTTCTGACCTTTTCTATGAGTCCCTGTGGGAAGGTGCTTTAGACTTGCGGCAGGCTTTCAGGCCTTGCTTTGTGTCAAACCGATTTGGGTAGACTTTTACCCATGAGGAGATGGGTAACTTTGGATGCTTGATTTGAAAACTATATCCTTTGTCTTTTCTGTATTGCAGAATCATTGTATTAAAGTTTATTTTCTCTAAAGGTCTTATATGTTTTGTCTTGACGTGGCAGATGGCAGAGTCTATTTAGAGCAGGTGGTTTGGGGGTTCTGGTATGCCCCTCTCGCTGTCCTGTAATAGTTTCTCACTGAAGTTTCAATTTGCATTCTTTTTATCAGAAGTAATGATGAATATTTTATTCATCTCTTCTGGCCTTCTGTGTATCTTCTTTGGAGAATTCTGGTCTTTTCCACTGCCCTTAATAATTGGGTTGTTTTGTGTTGTTGAATTATATACATATTTATATATTTTGGATATTAATCATTTTCAGTTGATATTGTATAAATATATTCTCCCACGCAATATGGTGGGAGAATCATTTTGTGTTTTCATTTTCTTTATAGCAGCTGTCTAACTTAAAAGAATCCCAATAGCAACTGTTTAACTTTAACTAATCCCAATTTTTTTTTTAGTTCCTTGCTAAAGGAGTTGAGTTACCAAAAATGTTTTGTTGACGCCATGTAATATATTTCCAATGCTTTTTATATTTATTTTATTGTCGCAGGTCTTATGGCTAAATCTTTAATACATTTGAAATTTATTTTTGTGTATGTCAGTTAATGACCTAACTTCATTCTTTTATGTATGGTTTTCCAATTTTTCTAGAGCCGTTTTTTAAAGATTTATTTATGCATACAGGAGCTGGGGTATAGGCCAGAGGAGTGGGGTGGGAGGGAGAGAGTCACCAGAGACAGAGTGGGGAGCAGAACAGGAAGATATACTGAAATACACTGCTGAGGGGAGTAGTGCACAAGACAGGAGTGGTCTGCTGAACCATATGGGAATTTCCCTGGCCGGAGATTGAATTCATGCTGCAGTGGCTGCAAATAACTTCATAGTGCTGAGACTTATCCCCTTGCACTGCCAGGGAGTTCCTCTAGTACAATTTACTAAAGAGGCTGTTGTTTCCTGATTTTACAGTCATGGGTATTTTAACTTAGAATTAGGTGCTGATAGTTGTGATGGAGGCGATATAATGCAAAATAAGATTAGAACTAGACCCACACAAGGAAATGGGGATAGAAGAAATCAACATAACCATTAGCACAATCCTTAAGGGCCAGCTCCTAAGTTACAAAGCATAGGTAGGGCTTTGTAGGAGCTAGATGACAGTCTCTAGGAAAAAATATATGGAAATTGAGCCCATTGTAGAATCTCTGGTCTCTTTCCTAATTCTAGCTAGCCAGTAAACAGACAACCATCTTCCAGGATGAACCCCTCCCAACTGAAAGAGGGCTGTATCAGTGCCATCCATGCAAGAACTCGGGGCAGCCATTTCTCTACCCACCTGTGCCTATGCAGGTGCTTTCCTTTACTAACTCTGTCTCTCTGCAGGGCAGCGGCCTGCCTGTCTGCCCGTGACCTGCACCATGCAGGCCTCTCTTAGCAAACCTGCCCCTCAGGGGGCAGCTCTTTCTGCCTGCTTGTGTCTGTACAAGTGTCCTATACTTCTTTTCCTAATAAACCTGTTCTTTAAGTATAACTGAGTCTCTGTCTCATGGAGAAACTTGTCATGTGCCACCTAAGGGAGCTCTGGTGAAACCTTTCCCAGAGTAAGCCCAAGGACCCTGCTCCTCTGTCAAATCCGTCAGAAAAGCGACATCAGTTGTGTGGGTCTTTTTTCTGGTGTTTCGATTCTGGATTATTGTTCCATGTATTTATTTTTGTACCTTTACCATATAGCTTTTAATACTGTTCCTCACTGTAAAGTTTCATATCAAATAATTTGATATTTCCATTTCCTTTTTTCTTAAGTTTGCATTTGCATTTTAAGATCTTTTTGTGGTTCCACATAAATTTCAACATTTTTTGTCCCCTTTCTTTGAAAAACATTGTGGGAATTTGATGGAGATTGCGTTAAATATGTATACCATCTAATCTACACAGTTATTTTGATTATATTGTATCTCCACACTCAAATCAATAAGTCTTTTAATAACACTTTGTAGATTTTTAATAGGTCATTTACCTCCTTTGTTATGATGATTTTAAGGTATTGAATTATTTTTGAAGCTATCATAAATGAGTTACTGTCTTAATTTATTTTGTTTCTTGTGTATCGTTTTGATTTATCGTTCTATTAACTTTTGGATGGAGTCCTTAAAATCTCTTATATATGATATCATATTGTTAAAAAATAGTGGGGGTTTTGCTTTCTTTCCCTACTAGAATTCCCTTGTTTTCTTGTTTAGTTGATAGTTCAGGCCCAAACTTCTAGTACTAAGTTAAACAAAATTGGTGACAATGGATGTTATTGTCTTGTGCCTTATCTTATGGAAAAGTTTTTAGTTTTTCACCATTGACTATTACATTGGTTATTGACTTGTTATATTTAGTCTTTATTATACTGCCAGTGGTTCCATCCTTTTCCCATTTTGTTTAGAGTTAAATGGGTGTCGAATCTTATTGAAGGATTTTTCTGTATCTGTTGATATTACATGAATTACCTCTATACTGTTTGAAATGGTGCATTTGCATTTATTGATTTACATACATTAAGCCATAGTTGCATCACCTGGATGAATCCCACTTGTTGATGGTGTATATATAATCATAATAGTAATATATATATATATATTTAGTTTATATATAATAATATATAGTATATAGTGTATATATAGTAATATATGTAATAGTAAATGTGATGTGATAAAATATATAATCACATATAATATATATTATATATATAGTGTATAAATATAATATATAGTAATAAATATAATATAGATATATATGCATATATTTTTTGTGATACACTGTTCGATTATCTAGTTTTGGGGTAAAAATTTTGGCATAATTTTTCATCAACGATATTGGCATATAATTTTCTTTTTTGTGCTTATTTTTCTGGTTTCTGTAGTAAGGTAATGCTGACATCACAAAATATATTAGGGAACATTGTTTTTTATGGTTTTCTTTAAAACAATGTAAGCAAGCTGTGTGGGATCCCCAACCCCCATCCTTTGTTCCTGGAATGGAGTGTGGCACCAAGTCCTGGGTAAAGTCAGAATATAGAGTCAGACCAGGCCCCTTCCCTGGGCAAAAGCCTGGGTCTGAGGATATCTGCTGAAAACAGCAGGAGACACCATGGCCAGATTAGCATAACCAGCCTGACCACTTCTGTAGGAAGTCAGGTGTAAATAGAATTAGAGATAGGATGTTTTGAGCAGTAACAGCTGTGAAATCCCTTAAGGCGATTTCCCCTATTCCCTGACCCCTGGTTGGTGCAAGACTATGTTACACCCCAATCCACATCCCCACCTGGCACCTTCCTCCTTATAGCCCACCTTCCCTGGATCTAAGCCCTTCTAATAAAAGTGTGTGACTGGGACAATAGGTTGACCATTTCTCCAGAGATGTGAACATTGAGGCTGCATCTCCAGAGGGGTGGTCCCCTCTGTCTATTAATCACTACATGGACTCTTGAGTCATTTATTTCTCTGATCCTGTACCGTTTCCAATGTTGCCGACCTGCAAGGCGACAAAGGTGGAATTATTATATTGGGGCTGCCCTGTAACAGAATTAGTTCTTGTTTAAAAGTTTGATAGAATTCATTTGTAAAGACTTCTAGTCCTAGGCTTTTGGTTTTCAGATTTTTAATTTATTTTATTATTTTAATTTTTAAATGTTCATTTTATTTATTTATGGATACAAGAACTGGAGTATATGCCATAGGTTCAAGGGATGAGAGGATTCAACAGAGACAGAGTGGGCAGAAGAACAGGAGGGTCTACTGAAATGCACTGCTGAGGGTAACAGCAGGCAAGACAGGAGAGTTCTACTGCACCATGGGGGTTAGCTCCTTGGGTAGAGGTCAAATTCATGCTGCAATGGGTGGTGATAGCTTGATAAAGCTGAGACTTTAAACCCTGCACCACCAGGGAGGTATTGTAATTATTTCTTTATAGAGATTTTCTTTCTTTTTTAAAAGATGTATTTATTTGTTTATTGTGTAGAAGAACTGAGGTATATGCCAGAGGTTTATGTGGGGGGGTGAGAGAATTCACCAGAGACAGGGTGGGGAGCAGACCAGGCAGATTTCCTTATATACACTGCTAAAGAGAACAGCAGAAGAGACAGTTAGAAGTCTGCTGTGCCACAGGTGTGTTAGCTCTCTGGCCAGGAATCTATCTCAGGCCATAGTGGTGATAGTGTGGAGACTTAAACCATAGATAACCAGGGAGGCTACTAAATATCTTTTCTATTCCTTTTGCTTTTTCTTCTCCTTATGTGATCCCTGTGATACAGATAACATTTTAAGAGAGAAATCAATGTAAAGCTCTTACACTATTTCCATGTTTTATTCTCTTTTCTCTAGTATGTTCTTTTCTTGTATCCTCCAACATTGTGTTTTTGAGTTCTTTAATTATCTCCATTTCTTCATTGTGTCTGCTCTTGAGGCCCTAAGTTGTATTTTAAAATCAATATTAGTGTCTCTTAACTCCATTATTTCTGAATGTAGCTACATATTCATTATCTTTAATGTCTTGTCATAACTTTCTATTTCATATGCATATATGTATTTGAGAGAGAAAATCTATATTCCATGTATATATTTTATGTATCTATCTATCCAGCTATCTAACTGTCTGTCCATCCATCCATCCATCCATCATCCATCCATCATCCACCTATATGGACATTCTGCATTGTCAAGACTATTTCCTTGAATTCTCCTTTTGACATGATCCACAAATCCACTGAGTTGGGTCTTCTTTCATGTTTTTATTTTTATTTTCATTGTTTGTGCATTTGTACTGTATTCTTCTGTCTCCTCATTTTGATTTTTGTATCAGATTTTGTAGGGATAGATTTTCAACTGATTTTTTTTTTTTTTTTTTTTGCACCCATTGGAGTTGTCAGGGAACCAACAGGGGATTTTAGATATAAAAGAAGACTGGGCCTCCCTGGTGGCACAGCAGTTAAGTGCTGCACTGTGGAGCTGTTGGCAGCGGCGATGTGAGTTCCACACCCACGCGTGGCAGACTTCTCCTGCCTTGCCCTCTGCTCCCCTCAGCAGTGTATTTCCATCAATCTGCCTGTTCTTCTCCCCACTCTGTCTCTAGTGAACTCTCTCGCCACCCCATGCCTCTGGCCTGTACCCCAGCCTGTATGTATAAATAAACAAATCTTTAAAAAAAAAGATATAAAAGACTGAGGCAATTGGCATCAAGTGGGCATTTCCAGAAAATTTGAATTTCTTGTTAAGTGTTTCTTTGTGGAGGATAACATGTGCTTTGGATTTGTCTCTTCTATAATTAATCTCTTTTAAGAGAAAATTAATCTCTTTTGACATAATTCATGTTATAGCTATTCTGTTTTATAAGCAACAGATTCAAGTTAATAGTCCTTGCTCTGTTTCTCCATTTCTGCATCTCTTTGGCAATCTTGCCTCCATTCTGTGTGTTTACTTATGTGCCCCTTTATCCACTGAAGTACTGTATCTTCTGAGCACCGATGAAGGGCGCTCAGCAACATAGACATACTTACCTCTATGGGTTGCACTGTCTCATTTTCATCCTAAATGGAGTTTACGTAAAGTTTTTCTTATGAACTTCCATTATAGTGATGCCATTATTGTATATAGTGGCAGTGTTTCCCTCATGGATTTTGTGGTTTTGATTTATATCAGTTTTCTCATGTATTTTTAGAGTGGGTGAGTCCAGCATATTTTCACAGTCATAATTTTGCCATATCATCAAGAGAGTTTTAGACAAAACCATCTAAAATATGGATTTCTGTAAAGGTAATTAAATAGAATAAAAAATGAAAAAAACAATAGAGAAAAGATAACAAGACTTTCTATTATTGAACTATTTGATATGGTATGTTGAATGATCTAAACTATAAACTATCAAAAGAAATTTTTTCACTAACTGGTAAAATTTTAAAAACAATAAATGTTTCCGAAGTACACCAAGGTTTAGTTTATTCTTCACTGGAATCCTCTTTGTGATATTATTATAAAAAAACAAAGGAAAATTTCATAATGCAAAGCTAATGAAAGGAATATAGGCATCTTCAGAAGTTAGCAAGTTGCAACTATTTTTTTCAAAGACATAGAAAATGAGAGCTGTTTACTGAAGATTAATAACACAAATTTAATGAATTATTAAATATATACTGGACACAGAGGTTTTTCAACTGAACATCAGGCACTATATTATTAATCCATTACATACCATTGAAAGAATTTCATCCTGGGCCTCCCTGGTGGTGCAACGGGTTAAGCACAGCACTATGAAGTTATCCAGAGACACTGTAGAGCGAGTTCGAAACCTGGCCAGGGAGATTCCACATGGTGCAGCAGACCTCTCCTGCCTCGCCCGCTGCTCCCCTCAGCAGTGTATTTCCGTCAATCTGCCTGTTCTGCTCCCCACTCTGTCTCTGGTGAACTCTCTCACTGCCCCACACCTCTGGCCTGCACCCCAGCTTGTATGCATAAATAAATAAATCTTAGAAAAAATAAAATAATTTCATCCTGGGAACCCACTGTATATATCTTTCTAATAAAATTGTCTGGACAAAATACAAACTTCTCAAAATAACAAATGGCATTCTAAGATAAAGTAAAATTGTACTTACAGTATACTACAAGATAATTACTAGCTGTATTCTTATTTCTTAACTGTGAAAGTTCAAATAGTGATGAAAGACATAAAACTAAATCATAAGCTTATAATAAAAATGCAATAAAGGAAAAGATAATTTATCGAATAAATTAAAAAGTGTTTAGTAAACATACTAAAATATTTTAGCTATATGTTATCAATATTATAATTATAATTATGTCATATTATAATTATATATTATATTATATCTATTTATTATATAACATAATAATTATTGTATAATTATCATATAATAGTTACAATATATTATTATTAAATTATATTATGTTATATATTATAATTATAATTATAAGCAGTCATGATATATAATTGTTATATGTATTATTATACAATTATTATGTAATATTATATTTATTATACTATAATTATAATTAAAATTATAATTCCCAAACTTGGGAATATGGAAAGTCAGCAAATTATTATATACATCTTTTGGAAATTAAAAACTAGACACGGAAATAATCTTCAAAGTTTTGGAACTTAGGAAATATTTGTTACTTATATTTATTTCTTAGGTAAAGTGTTGGAAAAAACATTTAAAATCACTATCAAAATAAAAGTTCTCAAATTATGTTCTCCCTTTGTATAATTTCTGAGGAAGTTATTGAAGTTTATCTCCAATAAAATCAACAAAATGTTTTAAAGATATCAGAAAATAATACTAGAGGGCTACGGGGAAGGGGAAGGCTACCATACCTAATGTAGGAATCTGCAGATAGACACCTAGCAAGGCTGCCCTTACACACTATACTTCAAATGATTTGTTTTCTTTAAAATAAAACTGCTTTGAATTGAGATTCCTGCCCCAAGGATGCCTGAAATAATGTCAAGCATTAATACCATCAGAAATTAACAAGCCTCAGCAGGCAAAGATGTGCCAAAGTCCAGGTTACTGGGAGGCTGATAAGACTGGTCAACAAATTTTTACAAAAGTCATGTTACTGAAATAAAATTAGTCACTTCCTATCAATTTGTATGTTCTCAACACTAATATGACAGGTAGGCTTACCCTTTTCCTCATCAGATGAATCAAGCGAATATTCTGCTGGAGGTTCTGGAATAAGAAGTCCCTCATCATGTGGAAATGGTCTCAATGCAGATGGAATGTTTGGGTAGACTACTCTTGACTTCTTTTGCTTTGTTATTCCATCAGAAAGAGGAGGAACCAAGCAGAAGGAACAGTCTTGTATGTGGTTGCTTGGCTCTCTCCCTTGTAATGGGGATTACAATAGGCATTGATGGTCTTTTGCCATTGAACCACTGTGAAAGTTGTGTTGTACATGAAGCATATATGCGGGGCCCAAGGCTTGTCTTGATCACCAATCTTGCATCTGAAGTCAAGATGATAAGCCTTCTTCACTTGAGAAGTGATACTTTTCTTCTGGTTGGCAAATGTCACTTCCCCACAAATAGAGCAGAAATTGTCCACGTTATTAACACACTTTTGAGGCATTAATGTTCTGTATTGTGCCAAAATAGATAAAATAAAAACAGTTTTATGGAACAGTAGCTTAAACTGTCTCTCACAAAGTCTGAAATATTTTCAATGCTCAACCTTTCTGACAGGGCTTTATCTAGTGCACTGCTGACATCAGCTTACTTCAGCAACTGCCTGGCAGTAGTTTTGCATTGTATCAAAATGATTCAATCAATTCTAGATGATATGTGCATGATGGTATTATGTAATGTGATGCAATATAACATCATTCTAGGCTGATTTAGGATGTTGTTGCAGTCCTATTGGATAAATTTACACTGTGAAACATAAAATGAATTATATGAAATATTCAAAATGAGAGCTAATAAAAATTTTCCAGGGTTATACTCATGTTCAGCACACCAGGTACTACAGATTAGGGCCTTTTAAAGTCAGTAACGATCTCAATGTTGACCAGTGTAATAAACTGGGGTGTGAACATGATGAATATCGGGAATACCGTGATTGGGCTATTCTGACAAATAACCTAAACTGATTCACTTAAGACTTTTTGTTTGTTTGTTTAACTCACTATAAAACAACCATCCTGAGATGAGATGCTAGAATAGTTTCTTGAGAGTGATATGTCCACTGGTCAGCAATCACTGGCCAGCTATATAATAAAAGTGCTTCTCATAGATTCGAATTCTGTCTCTGCTCATTGGAACCTATCTGTAGTGACAGGCAGCAGAATCTGGCATTTCTAGTAACAATAGCATCTTTTGGCCTCCCTGGTGGCAAAGTGGTTGAGCCCTGTGCTGTGGAGCTGTCGGCAGCACGCGATGCGAGTTCGACGCCCAGCCCGGGAGAATCCCACATGGTGCGGCAGACCTCTCCTGCCTCGCCTGCTGCTCCCCTCAGCAGTGTATTTCTGATCTGCCTGTTCTGCTCCCCACTCTGTCTCTGGTGAACACTCTTGCTGCCCCACGCCTCTGGCCTATACCCCAGCTTGTATGTATAAATACATAAATCTTTAAAAAAAAAAACAAACAATAGCATCTTAGCCAGTAGATCGTAAAGTTTCTAGAATTGGAGGGTAAAATTCCTAGAAGAGGGTAGACTCTGATTTTAACGAGGAATTTTTTTTTTAATAATCAAGATTTAATATTTAATGGAAAATATATAATTCAGAAGAAACAAATATTTTAGAAGAAATTTATAGTTCAAATGTAAACCTAAATATAATGTGGTCTAATGGCACAAAGGGAATTCTCACATATAACTCTGGTTTCCTCTAGATGGCAAATAATAAAAAAACATCTATCAGATTGATATAAGAAAAAAATAAATTTAATAGTAAAATGTATGCCTCCTAGATACAGGAGAGAGGCATGGCATGGTTGAATGACTCAACAGAAGGCTTCAGAATTTTTTTTTATTTCAACATCTTTTTGAAGATAAGTTTGGTAGGTACAAAGAAAAATAAAATTCAGGTAGAAAGTTTATTAGGGAGAGCACTGTAAACAAAGCTATGCAGACTTAAGTTTTGCTTTCTCACTTGAAAAGAGATAAGGAGATTAGGGAGAATAAGTTTTTCTAGCACAGTGTTTCAGGTGCCTCACAAAGAAATGTCTTTCTCAAATTAGGCTTCTAGGCCTCTACCATGAAATAAACCTTTTATGATAATGCAACCATATTTTGGGATGATAGATTTTTACTTCGACAGATTTTTACTTCCCTACAGTGGCCTGAACTTCAAAAAAAAAAAAAAAAAGACAAAATCATAAAATTAGAAACAATAAAGTTGTCAGTTTGACTTGATTCTAGAAAAATCCTACTTCAAATGTCCCAGAAATCTAGACAAAAGACATAATTAGACATCTCCATAGAGAAAAAAATTACCAAAATGTAATTGGACAATATTGAAAAATATTCACATAGTAATTACTGCATCCCATAATAAGATAAATGCCATTTAACTTTCAACATTTAGACTCAACAAAGGAAAACATTGCAGAAGTCTTTAAAGCTGAAAATAATAAAATCAATAATGTAGTTGATATAATAGCATAATTGACAGACCAATAATTTATTTGTAAACAAAGGTTATTAAGTGAGGGTTTGAGCAGAAAAAGGTGCAAGTATGTAAACATTAGTATTTGGATTCTTATAGCAACATCTAATGGGGATTTAACTTTTTGTTAGCTATTTGATAATTTATTTTTAACTGAGGTGGATAATCTGTGGATACTGTCACCTGTTATTACCAACATTGAGCAACGACCACTAAATGACCCATAGTCTATCACCATAGTCTATTTTACTATTTAATGTCTTTGTTCTTATCCCTCCCTTAGCCATCCACACCCTTGGTGTTTCATTTTATATAGTCAGGTATAAAGTGTTAGTTTTTAAGCTTGCCTTTATCTGATTTATAGTTTAGTTATTTTATATTCCACATATTAGTGACACCAACCATTATTTGTATTCTTCTTTCTGACTTCTATCACTTACTGTTATGTTGCTGCAAAGAGAATGAGTTTATTTATCTTTTTGATTGCTGAGCAATATTACATTGTGTACATATTTCACAAGTATTTGATCTGCTCATCTGCTTGAGGGACTTAGGTTATTTCCATAATTTAGCTATAGGAAATGACACTGCAGTAAACATGGGAATGCAAATTTCCTTTCAAATTGTGTTTTTGAATTTTGGGGGAAGATGCCAAGGAGTCTAATGGTAGACAGAATTTAATATCTTGAAACAACTTCATATTGCTTTTTGTATGAGTTGTATCAGATTGCATTCCCAACTGCAATGTAGGTGGGTTCCCTTTTCTCCTCATCTTCATCAACACTTGTTGATTTTTTGATATGGTCCATTCTCACAGGTGTGAGATGGTATCTCATTGTGGTTTTTATTTGCTTTTCTCTAATAATAAATGGTTCTGAACATTTTTTCATGTCAATGCAGATTGAATATTTTCTTTGGAAAGTGTCTTCTGCCAGTTTGCTGGTTGCATTATTTCTTTTGTTTCTGTGAAGTTTTACGGGTTCTTTGAACATTGTTGATAAAAGTTCTTTGTCAGATGTATGACGTGTAAATATTTTTGCCCATCTTTTTTGTTATAGTTATGATTTCTTTCACTGTGTAGAAGCTTTTAGGTTTGATGTACTTCAGTTGTTTCTATACTGTTTTATTTCCCTTGCTGCTGAGGTTGAATCCCTAAAAGCACCATTAATGCTCATGTTGTGAAATATTTTGCCTAAGTCTTCATCTATGTGTTTTATGCTTTCTGGTGTTATATACAAGTATATTATTCATTTTGAATTGATTTTTGTGTATGGTGTGTGACAGTGGTCTAGTTTCATTCCTTTCTTTCCAGTTGTTCAGTTTTCCCAACACTATGTATTAAAGAGGCTATCTTATTTCCAATAAAGATTTTTCAGTGAAAATTGAAACACATCCTGAACGTATCACTCTTTTTTTGGAGTTTAGATGAAGGGGTTTAGTGTGTGAGGTTCTTAGGTCCCTTTGAGAAAGAATTCAACAAACATTCCTGTTCATGAGCACAGGGCAAGTATATTAAGGAAAAGAGAAAAAAGAGAGATGCCTTCACAGACATAGATGGGCAGAGAGCAGCATTTTGCCAGAAAAAGGTCCATATTTATATAATGATATTTAATGAATTTACTGTGGAATTCATCACCTTGAGGTCAGGTTTGCTTTGTCTTCTGTGCATGTTAATCTTCTCTGGGTGATAGTTTTTCTGCCCAAGAAACTTCCATGCTAAATTTTTCTATACCAAGCTTCCACAGCTTTCAATTTTAAATGGGATTTCCCTGTTACTTTTATTTTACATTCCAGATACCTAAAACAATAAAAACTCTTCAAAAATTGAATAATTTTAAAGAACTATAGAAGAAACTTCAAATTTTCCTTGTCAAAGTAACTGCATATGCTCCTCATTTCAAATACTTTCAAATAAATCTCAAAAGCAGCAACATACTCTTCATACTCTTGATGTGCTGAGCCTGTGATGGGTTTCTTTATTCAGCTCCTAAGATGTGAGTATGAATTCATTTTTAAGTCACTATTTGGAAAAGAAACCATTTAAACATTGATAGCTTCATTTTTTCTCATCTTTCAGACAGATTAAATAGTTCACAAAAGATTCAATAATAGTGATATTTAGAATTTTAAGTTATAATGTTAAGGATCATTAGAAAGCTCAGGGTGACAGAAAATAACAGATTCAAAGATTTCTTGTTATGTTTTATTTCTGTTCTGAATAGTTACATTGCCTGGTCTGAAAAGAAATGAGGCATTGGGAGAGTCCAATGAGATACCTATTGTCATTTTTCATTTTCAAGAGCCAAATGTATTATTTTCTTACACATTGAAATTTAAAATGAAATCTTTTCAATATATCCCCATTTGTTTCATAAGAAATACAGAAAAAAATATATTCATAGATATTATTTGAGACTGATCATAAATATGAAAATATATTCCCTCAGTGAATCTCTCTCTCTCTCTCTCTCTCTCTCTCTCTCTCTCTCTCTCTCTCTCTCTCACACACACACACACACACACACACACACACACACACACACACACACCCCTCAATAGATTTCCGATAATTATAATTAACAAGTTATGTAATCATTTAAAAGGGGGGATTGGAGCATTCAGAAAATGTTATTTTTTTAAAAAATATACTGGGGTATTAATAATTTACTCTGGGAAGAAGATGCCATTTAAATAGTTTCAAAACCCATAGATAGAATGGCACAACACAAAAGTGAGTCCTAGTATAAAATTTTGAGTTTTTGTTTTTAGTATTGCATCATTATTGGTTTATCAATTGTAACAAATGTCATACACTAATGCATGTAGGAAAATATGTGCAGAGAGTAGAGGGGATAAATAGAAATTATCTGTACTTTTCTTAGTGGGCAGACAGAGGGACACCTTGGTACCCCCAAAATTTGCATGACCTAAATAGGTTATTTCATCCACTGCATAAAGACAAAACATATTCTTAAGACTTTCAGTAAAAAAAGAACCTTAATAGAGTGAATGTATAACAGAGAGAAGAGAAGAGAAAGAATATTGTTGCCCAAGGAAACACCCAAAGATAACCACCCCCTAGTGCGTAAATGTCCAGCGAAATAGCTTGGCCCAAAGAGGAGTCACCGAGGTCCAAAAACCTGCCACAAGCCAGGAGCCTTCTGGCAGGGAACCATGTGAAGGGGGAAAAATAGGCCGGTTAAGTCTGGAAGTAAAGTGGGAAAATCAATGTGCAAGTCAAAATAACGTCTGTCATTGTCAGCCTCCTCATGGGTCTCTCATCCATATATTTTCAGGTATCTCCTTTTATGTCCCCCAAGTCTATGGTACAAGTCCAAAGATGAGAAGCAAACACAGCTTCTTCTTGACATGACTCTGCTCCATGTGCCTCCTGCAAGCCTTCTCTATAAAGTCCTTTTTAGCTCCTCTTGACACTCAGCTCCACACTTCAATAGATGGGGAATGGGAACATGAAAACTTCCTTCTTTAGAATACACTGTTAGACTTTCTGCTCATTTTTAGACCAAAATCTTCTCTTAGAGAAAAGTTATTTGTTAATGTTGAAAAATAATTTCTAAAATATTCAAATCATTAGTTAGCTTTGACTATATTTTAACAACTCGATATTAAACCTGCCTCTCTATGATATTCAGACTAAATAAATAGTTTAATAATGTTTAACAATGTTGCACAACTTACAAGTAATAGGAAGAGGAAAAATTTATACCTATTCTTCTTTGCTTGCTTATAATCTACTGTTAAAATTATTTAAGAAAATATGAACATCTGACAAACTCAAATTGAATATGGTCTCAATACTGTTGGGGATAGCAACCTAAATAAAATAGGAGAGAGACTAGAAATTTCATAACGGAGACTCATTACTTGCTTACATTATTTTAATCAAATTGTCTTGCTTTTCTTCACTCTATGTCACTAGATTTTTGATATAAAATATACTTTAATATATATATTTTTTTTAATTTTTGGGCCTTCCTGGTGGCACAACGTATTAAGTCTCAGCACTATGAAGCTATCCGCAGCCTCTGCAGCGCAAGTTCAATCTCTGGCCAGGGTGCTTTTCACATGGTGCAGCAGGCCTCTCCTGTCTTGCCTGCTGCTCACCTCAGCAGTGTATTTCACTAGATCTGCCTGTTCTGCTCCCCACTGTGTCTCTGGTAAATCCTTTCACCACCCCACACCTCTGGCATACACCCCAGTTCTTGTATGCATGAATAAATAAATCTTTAAAATATATATATTTTTAATTTTTAAATTTATTTATTTATATGTATTTTACATCATTGTTCATTTAAATCATGACAATTCCCTAGGAAAGTTTACAACATAAAAACAATGGGACTAGAACATTATTTTTACAAAATGAATACATTTCATTAACCCAATTTCTTTAGCTGGGAAATATACTTCCTTAGAGGAATTTTCTTTTTGTCTCAGTAATATTTTTGTTAGGATATTTATTTATTTTATTGACTATGTGTGTTCTACCACCATTATATCAGAACTCCTTAATCTTTTTTGAATAGTTTTAGTAAGTGCTAATTGAAAACCTATATTTCTAGAAATACATGCCTCAATGTATGGGCTATTATATCATCTCCACTGAGGTACCTGTGTGGTAGAAATTGAAGGTTAAATATTTCTTCACTTCCTCCCCCTAGAAAAGAAACAAAAATATTGGCAACGGAAAGTAATGATTTAGAATATTATAAAGAAACCAAAGGGAAAAATATCAAAAATATGTAAAAGCTGGCATTTAAATGGATTTCATAGAAATGAAAAATTGATGATATGCTAACTATGACCTTCTTAATGCAGGAGAAAGTATTACTGTCTAAAGCCTATCTGGAGATGCAACATGAACTATTGTATTGCTTCAGTGTTTATTTCCCCTTTAGAATAATTTTTCAATTCACCATTTTGACATATGAAAATACCAGTAAAATACACACAAGGACTTTCTTCACTATTTAAATAGAATGAATGCTCCCATATGAGTATTATTAAATGTGTTCTTTTTTGCATGGATGAAATCTAGAGAAGCTTTATTACCTCATAAAGGCTTAACAATTAGTAAGGTCCACACTACTTGCTTATAGAACTAAATACAATGCTTACAACTCTGCCAGTCATATTAAATTCAATTACAATGTATTTGTGTCTTTTTCTAACAGGATTATTATTGCATAACTATTAAAGTGCAGATTATATTTCTTGGCATATATCCTTAGAGAGGCTATAAGTCAGTGAATTTTAATGTAATTCACACATTGTATAGAGAAATGTTAACATTAAAATAAAGTTGCCTCAAATAAGACAGATATATTATATCTTTTGTACACTTCTTCTTCAGAGAACTATCTGTGATAAAACAAGAAAACTTGCCTTTATTGTATATTTCATGTACAGTTAATTAAAGCACTTTTTAAACTGATACTCTTACAATTGCAAGAAGGAAGACTCACCAAAGTTAAAAATATGAAATTAACTGACCCAGTCATGAGTATTAAGCTTAACATAGTTAGAGATACTGCTTCTACTTGTACTACATTATGCTACCTCTGAGAAAAAGCTAGGTTCCTGTCTTTTGTAACAATTATCTGCTTGAAGTTGAATTTGCTTCAGTAACAGGGGTAGCAGCATTCTTTTGTTGGGTGTGCAATATCAGTGAAGACAGAAAACGATTAATAAAAAACGAAACATAGTGATGGACAAATAAGATCAAAAGCAAGGTTGTTTTAATTTAACAAATGACTATAGAACAGCCACATAGTCCACAGGACCACCCACATCCCAATAAGAATGACCAGAAGTCCCACCAACCAGCACCAGCTCTACAGTTAATTAGTGCTAAGGTTGGAGCTACAGAATATTCCACCCACCAGCCCCAGAAGCTCAGACACCCAGTACAATGACCAAAGCCTTAAAGTGTGTCAGAGAGCGGCCTTAACCTCTGACCTCAATAGCTTGGACACCCAGCAGAATAACCCATATTGTGTTTGAAGATATGGGAGGACATGCCCAATGGACCCAGATATAAAGCAGGAACACCAATGTTGTAATGGGAGCCACAGGGGACCAACAATCTGGCTATAGTAGTCTGATGGACACACATCCATAACAAACATGAAAGCAAACAATGGGGAGAGAGAAAAATACAAAATGGTCAAGCAAGTCTTCCAGGGAACATACACCACAGAAAGAAAATCAGTCTCCAGAAACCAATAACACTGATACAGGAGATTTTTTTTTTCTGTTTGTCAGATGAAGATTTCAAAATTGCCATATTTTGAAAAAGTCAAAGGATTTAAGAAACAGGTCAGAGATATACTAGAGATTCACAAAAGGGAAAGAACATTATGAGAAACAAAATAAGCAAAGAGAAGATCAAGAATGAAACATTAAATAAGAAAAGAAAGAAACTGCATGGTATATAAAGATTCAAGGAGGAGATTTAAAAAATCAGGAAAAGCCATGAAAACATTCCCAGACTTTAAACTATACTACAGAGCCTTAATAAAAGCAGCATGGAACTGGGACAAAAACTGACACATAAACTAATGGAATCAGACACATAGCCTAGAGATAATGTCACACATACATGGTCAACTAATTTGTGACAAAGGAGAAAAGAATTTACAATGGAGTGCCACATGCAAAATAATAAACTAAGCTTCTATCTTACACAATAGACAAAAGTCAACTAAAAATGGATAAAAGACTTCAATGTGTGACCAGAAATCCTAATGTATATAGAAGCAAATGTAAGCAAAATACTTCATGACATAAACTCTGGAAACATTTTAGAATACTAGTCTCCAGAGCAAGGAGAATATAAACAGCTGGAACTACATCAAACTAAAATATTCTGTACAGCGGAAGATACAGCAACCAAAACAAAGATACACCCTATGAAAGGGAAAAAAACTGCACACCACACATGTGATATGGGATTAATACAAAAGATCTACAAAGAGCTTACTCAACTCAACCAAAAAAAAAAAAAGAGCAAACAATCCAATCAAAAAATGCACAGTGAAGCTAAAAAGACATATCTCTAAAGAAGAAACAGATGACCAACATCATAAAAGATCGTCAACGTCACTTATTATCTGAGAAATGCTAATCAAAACCACAATGATATACCGCTTCTCACCCTTGAGAATTTCCAATATTAGAAAAACCAGAAACCTGGGGCTTCCCTGGTGGTGCATGGAGTTAAGTCTCAGCACTATGAAGCTATCTGCAGCCAAGCAGTGCAAGCTCGATCCCCAACTAGGGAACTAACCCACATGGCACAGCAGACCTCTCGTCTCACCTGCTGCTCCCCTCAGCAGTGTACTTCAGTCAAACTGCCTATTCTGCTCCCCATTCTGTCTGGTGAATCCTCTCATCACCACTCTCACACCTCTAACATAAACCCCAGCTCTTGTACACATAAATAAATCTTAAGAAAAAAAAAAAAGAAAAGAAAATGAAAAACCAGAAACAACAAATGCTGGTGAATATGTGGTGAAAAAGGAAATGTCTTATACTATTGGTGGGAATGTAAAATCATTCAGCCACTATGGAAAGATATGTAGAGGTTCTTCAAAACATTAAACAAGGACCCACTGTGTGACACAGCTATTTCACTCCTATGAATCTACCAAGAGGACAAAAGTGCATTATTAGAAAGGAAACCTGCACTCTTATGTCATTACAGCACTATTTACAATGATTAAGATATGGAAACAAGTCAAATGCGACAAAACAGGTAAATGGATCAACTTGTGGTATATATACACACAATTATCAAAAAAGATAAACTGATGGCAACTTGGATGGAGCTGAAGGGATTATACTAAGTACGTCAAGAGAAAAAATAAATATTTGGTGGTTTCAGTTATATGTGAAATATAGAGAAACCAAACACAATTTCAAGAAATGAAAAGACAAAACTTAAAGCTGACCATAGATCAGAGGCATACAGCAGGAAAAGGGTAGGGGTAAGGGTTAAAATAGGGAATGGAAGAGCACGAGGGACTGTGGTGATGAATCTATTGTGTTGGGATAACTACAGGGATTACATCAGAGAGTAAAAAGCAAAGAATATCCAAAAATTAACAAAAATGTAGAAAAACAAATTTAAAAAAATTTGAATAAGAGAATAGAAAAGAAATAACAACAATATGTAGAATCCATTAAATCTAGAAATATCATATGAAGTGGATAATTTTTAGTGAAAGTTTTAATCTGCTTATCTGTGAAGTGGAGCTGTATTTATTTATTTATTTATTTATTTATGTGTTGTCACCATGTAATGGTGATCTCATACTCTGGAGCCAAACTCTCAATATTTGCAACAAATTACAACATTCCTGTTTATAAGCTGTCATAAAATAGTAAGTTATGTTGCCAAATCCCGGTGTGTAAGGTTTTTTTTAATCCATGAAACAAATATAAATATAGAAATTTGCTCATAGGATTTTGTGGAGATTAAATGATTTTATGTATGTGTGTGTATATATATATGTGTGTGTGTGTGTATATATATAAATTTCCTATTTATACCTACATACGCATTTATATCTGCACATATATGGGTTTAGAATTTATTGAAGTTAATTTTTCTTCTTGTTTTCATATAAAACTTATATTTTAGGTTTTTAGGCTGAAATTTGAGCTCTCTTATTGTTTGTAATTTAGGAAACATTCTTTGTTAATTGTGAATAAAAGTCTGCATATTTCTGACTTGGATATTCTTATTATGAAATGGTAAAAAATGTGTATGGTCATTAAATCGCAATGGTTAGAGATCAAATTAACTTGCATCTTTGATTTACTAAAGCTAAATATCTCACTTTTTGAAATTTATCATATTGATTTGCTTCTCATATATCCTAATATGGCAATAAGAGAGTGCATTTTGATTCAGAGTCTTTGGAATTACCTTCTGAGTCATCATAATCCTATAACATAACTACTAGAAATATAGTTTCCATGATTCCTCAGCAAAGCAAGGAAAACACTGTGTAGTGAGTGACATTTTTTAAATTCTTTTCCATCCTACAAATTGTGCCAAAAGAAAGACATACCTCAAGTCACATGTGTCCACTGCAATGTGAAGAAAGAATACAGATTAAATTCTCTAAAGTGAAGGGGGCTCCCTGATGGCGCAGCAGTTAAGTGCTGAGCTGTGGAGCTGTTAGCAGCAGAGACCAGAGTTCCACTCTGGCCGGGAGATTCCCACATGGTGCCGCAGACCTCTCCTGCCTCGACGGCTGCTCCCATCAGCTGTGTATTTCGGTGAATCTGGCTGTTGTGCTACCCACTCTGTCTCTGGTGAACTCTCTTGCTGCTTCATGCCTCTGGCCTGTACCCCAGCTTGTACACATAAATAAGTATTTAAAATAAGTAAAATATCTAAAGTGAAGAAATTTATAAAGTATGATCAGGTATGTGGTTATCTGTTTTCTTCTCCCAGTGGAGCGTGTAGACGGTACTTACTTCTCTAGTCATCATGTTAACATTGCAATTTGGGAAGCATACCTGAACCTTGGGGTCCAGGCTTTTTGGTAGAATTCAGTCACTTAGCCATCACTAATCTTAACTGAAACAGAAGTTTACCTCTAAAGAGAGGTCTTGCCTTTGTCAAAAGTTCAAAGAGTTTATCTTTAAGTTTTTGATATTTCCTAAAGGTTAAGAGTGTCTTTCTTATTCATGGTGGATACTTTGTGTCACACCTGATAGTTTATGGGAACAAGATGAATCAGAAGGCTTGGGTGTGGAGTCAGTCTGACAATAAATAAAGATCATATGACTGGAGCCCTGGAACCTTATGCCATATGATATCTTTCTGACCTAAGATAGAGTACAGGCAGGTCTTATATTGAATTCATCTATGTGGGAAAATCAATCAGTTAATCAGTCATTTCTAGATATTTAAATCTCAAAAAACCTCTGAAGAATAAAGCTTGGGTGAGATTAATGTGTTGATGTTATCACATGTATATGAATACACATTGATAATTTGGCAGTTATGCATTCCCCCAATGAAGGTGGAAATTTTACATTTATGTAAAAAGCTTTCCATTTGTGTCTTTTGCTTTTATTTTTTTTCCCAAGATTTATTTTTATTTATACATACAAGCTGGGGTACAGGGCAGAGGTATGGGGCGGCGAGAGGGTTCACCAGAGACAGAGCGGGTAGCAGAACAGGCAGATCAGAAATACACTGCTGAGGGGAGCAGCGGGCAAGGCAGGAGAGGTCTGCCCCGCCATGTGGGATTCTCCCTGGCCGGGCGTCGAACTCGCGTCGCCGCTGCCGACAGCTCCACAGCGCAGCACTTAACCGCTGCGCCACGGGGAGGCCCTATGTCTTTTGCTTTTATTGGTTCTAATTTTTATCTTTTCCTCATTAAAAAATGTGATCATGAATTTAATAGTTTTCAGTGATTCTTATGAGTCTGTTACAGATATACCTCTGTGAAGAGCAAGGGTATTTTCTCTGCCCTTACCTGCATACAGCTACTATGGATTGTAAGTCACAGTATACCATGAACTGGACTTCCTGAGTGGGAGAGCTATTGAGAAGTAAGGATGGAGCTAGGGGAATAAATAACAAGGAAAGCAAGCAGGCAAGAGTCTTTAGATTTTGTGGCCTAGTTTGCATCAGCACTGTTAAGAGTCTTGGAAGAGACATGGGGAGGATGGACATGTAAGGATTTGGAAGAGATAAGTAAGAAAGCAATCCTTTGCAGAAACAATGGCAGCCATTATGCTGATGTGGTATCTCTTTCCATTCCAACTGTTGGCACCTGCTTAAAACCTTCATTATGGTTCACTGTCAGAAGGTAACACAGACATAAGGCAAGGTTTCAGGCCTCAGAAGCCCTGCTTACCTTAGTTTACTGAGAAACTATTATCAGAGATTGATAAACTGTTATTGGGTGTATCCTTTCTTTTCTTCTCTCACTATGAATATTAATTATGTTAAAGATCTTTCATATTGGGCCTCTCTGGTGGCACAATGGGTTAAGTGCAGCGCTGTGGAGCTGTCAGCAGCTGCAGCACGAGTTCCATGCCTGGCCGGGGAGATTCCCACATGGCTCAGCAGACCTCTCCTGCCTCGCCCGCTGCTCCCTCAGCAATGTATTTTGGTTGATCTGCCTGTTCTGTTCTCCACTCTGTCTCTGGGGAACCCTCTCACCACCCCATACCTCTGGCCTGCACCTCAGCTTGTATGCATAAATAAATAAATCTTTTAAAAGTTATTTCACACTAAGTCTGATACTTTAGCATTTGTGCATACAGATGGTCCAATCCCTTTCAAAACATGCACTCCTTAATATTTTGTGTACCCCTTGGTTTTACTCTAACAAATCTAGCAAGTTACTAAAATTAAAGAGAGTATTTGTTTGGAAAGCTCCAAATTTACACATTGTGTCAAAAGTCTTTGATATGCTTTAGAGTATGTAAGAATGTGCCTTTTATTTCAAGTTTGAGGAAACTAAATTCTTATGTATATTAATTCTCCAGTGTCTTCAGAGGTCAAGGTGACACCGTGTTACTAAAAGCTCCCATCACAATCTTAATGTTACAATGAATTATCCAGGCCAACCCAAGTTTCCCATACATAAGGCACTCTTGGTAAGAACATTAAAAGGGCATAAAAGTTAGTTTCAGGACCACAGTCAAGAGTCACACCTCATTTTGGACAATAAAATTCTTCACTACTCATCCACTTATAAGCAGTTAAAATGTACTTGCTTCTCCCTTTCCTGAGTCATAGACTGTATTGTTTAATCCTCCCCACCACCAATTATACTAAAACTCTATCCCTAAATATCACTCTATTTTGATATAAGGCCTTTAAGTGGTAATTAAGGATACATTAATTCATAAGACTGGGACACTAATCTCATATTATTGGTGTACTTGTAACAGGGGAAAGAGAAACAAAGATGAGTAAATACAGAGAAAAGCCATGTCAGGGTACAACAAGAAGGCAACTAGCCATGAGCAATGTAATAGAGGGCTCTCTATAAAAGGGAAGTTCCAGCTTTTCTGCCCACCTCAGGAAATGTGGAGCTGGGTGGCCAGGTGAAGCTATAAAAGACTTGTAGGAAGGAAACATGTTATAAAGAGGCATGTATAGGAGGATGTGCTTGCTTTTTAGTTTTATACTAATACTATGTACTTGGTGGACATGAAATAGACATATAGAGTTGAGACATACTTAGAGACAGTTTTAAGGATACACATGGGGAGGTTGACAATGATAGCCTTTATCTTGATTTGTACTTTAATTTTGCTTGTTTATCCCATACATGTTTGTTTCTTTACCCATTTTTGTGGTTTCTGTCCCATAAGGTGCCTTAAACCTATGACAATCTTTCAGTCCTCAGTGATCCTACTTTGGGTTAACCCTGTTGGATTGGACATTTACTCACAAGACGATAAGTAATTTTCTATGTTTCCTAAGGAAATTATGTCCATTAACAGCAAGACAAGGAAAGAGGAATTAGGAGACTCTTAGTTACCTTACCTTAATGTACTACTTAACCAAAATAGCTAAAAGCATATTTAAAGTAACTATTATAAAATCTGAAATCAGACACTGACAGCAATACAACAGTGGTTGGATACTTCCACACCTCACTTTCATCAATGGACAGATCAAATATATAGATGATCAAAAAGGAAACAGTATCCCTAAAAGAATTAGAGCACATAGACTTAATAGACATTTAAAGTACATTGCATACTCTTCAAATCTAAGTACATGTATTTCTCAAATGCACATGAAACATTCTCCAGGTTTAGACCTACTGCTGGGTCACAAAACAAATCTTAATAAATTCATGAAAATTGAAAACAAATAAATATATTTTCTAATTACAATGGTTTTGAAGTAGAAATCAACCACAAAAAGAAAGATGAAGAAATTTTTAAAATATGGAGACTGAACAACAAACTACTTAAGGACCATTGGATGAGTGAGGAAATAAAATAAGAAATTAAAATATACTCAAGTTGTAGTAATACAACCATGTTTCCAATAGACTGTTACAGAATGAAGTAAAGTTTTATTATATTTTGCTTATTAAACAGATTGCCATGAGAAATATGAATACTATCAGTTTGTATTTTTGAGGTTTCAATGAGAGAGATAAGGCAAACTTGAAGTTACGCTCACAAAAAGGTGCAATTTATCATTGAAAAATTATGTTGGTCCTTTGCAGTCATTCAGATATATGTAGCATATCTCAAACACCTGTTAGAAATTTTTATAAGTTTAGTTATTTCCCTATGTTCTGAACTTTTTATTTCAGTTTTATGAGAAACCTGTATTTCTAGACTATTTTTCAGTTATTTTTTGTTGATTTCTGACTACAAAGCAGAACAAATAATAGCTTCTATAAATGTCAATACACTTGAAAATGATCATAATTAAATATGAGTACAATGCAACTGCCAACAAAATTTGCTCAATTTTTGATGTGTTTCAGAATAATCAAAATTTACCAATAATAATGATATACCATAATACATTAGATTTTAAGACTATATTAGACTTTCACATTTTTAGAATAGTTACATTAATATGCTCATACAAACAATAAAGGATTAACATTTTTCTTATGGCAATGCTTTCTATGAAGTTTCAGCATTTGAAATTAGCCTAATTCATTTAATCTCTTTCCACAAGGAGAACACTTTCACAGAGTGTATTAGTCGTACTTCCAAGGCAACCCATATTCTTTTAATGAAACAAACACAATTATTCTAAAATTGTATTTCTAGGGAAGTGTTGCCACAGGCTTAACACACCCGGATTTTTATAATCAAAAAAGTGTTATAAATTTTCAGAGCAGATTTATTTCGCTGACAAAGCTCAGCAACAATGACAGGATTTTTTTTTTCTACCTATCCAAGTTTGAGGATTCAGAAACATTAGCTCTTTAGATTACTTTAACAGTGTTCAATCTGTTAAAAAAATAATCATTGTTTAAGAATACTTTTGTTCTTTTACTAGTTAAAGAAAATTAAATGTTTGGTTTCACATGGTATTAAAGCTTAACTTAAAAAGACATCCTTATAAAAAGCCAATTGATCTTAACCACATGAAGTCCTTTACCCAATATTTATCTCTCTAACCTTTTATAATGCCTTTCCATTTTCCCATTTCTTAAACTAATTTCAGCTTTATAGTATATCTTGCTTAAAACTACAGTAAAAATCTTCATTCTTTTTACTTTCCTTTTTTGTTCCCCCAAATGTACATTATTACTTTCCTTACATAAAGTTAGTCCCTTCATTGTTTTTCTTAGAACTCTTAACTCTTACCACCTTAATTTTTCCAAAATAAATTTGGTAAAATTAGTAATAACAGGAACAAAAATAAAATGGAGTTAATCTTTTATCAAGACTCAATATCCAAGCTATTTCTCTCTATATTTTTTCCTTTATGAATTGCCTTTTCTATTTTGTACAAACTTAATTTTTCTCATGAAAATTTTTGATGAGACTCTGAATTTTTCACAGATTCAATAAGGAATTTATAATTTCCAATTTAATAATAATTTATCCAACCAGTAAAGCATTGCCAAAGTCCAAAATTTCTCTCCTGGCATAAAATACAATAAGAGGAATAAGAACTCAATAGATATTAATATTTTTCAACTAAGCCTTAGAACTGGGGTTATAACACAAGCCCTCCAATCTGTGTCTTTGTTGTTCCATGATTTCTTCCCAAGGAATTTAACAGAAAGACAACAAAGAAAAACTTCATGTTGAAAGACTGTTATCTAACCTTGAGTTAGAAATGTTTAACAATTTATCATAAAACAACACAATATATATAAAACATGAAAAGCACGGTAAATAAAATAATTTGGGAAACAAAGTCTCAAGAACGAAGCAAAAATTAAATAAACCATGGTAAGTTTTACTTCTTCAAAGATAAAAACATTAAAAGAAGTGCCTCCTCATCACATACTTTAGCTTTAGTGTTAGGAAAAAAAAAAAAAACAAAGTTGTGTTGGTAAGCGTAGATCAGTTAATAAGTCTGAGAAACTGCAGTCAGCAAAACTGCACCTTTTTCTTTTTTTTCTTTTTTTTTAAGATTTATTTATTTTTGCATACAAGCTGGGGTGCAGACCAGAGGTGTGGGGCAGTGAGAGGGTTCACCAGAGAAAGAGTGGGGAGTAGAACAGGCAGATCGACGGAAATACGCTGCTGAGGGGAGCAGCGGGCGAGGCAGGAGAGGTCTGCTGTGCCATGTGGGAAACTCCCTGTCCTGGCATCTAACAGGAGCTGCAGCTGCTGACAGCATCACAACGCTGCTCTTAACCCGTTGTGCCACCAGGGAGGCCCAAGACTGTACTTTTTTCTAGTCAGGTCTTCTAAAGACTTAGGTATTCAAACTAGCTTTTGCAGTTTCTTTAGATAACTTTATATTATTTTTATTCAGATGACTTTTCTATTTTGTATGCAAATATAGTAGAAAAGGTCTCTTCAGTAATATACTCCCATTCAGGGAAACCATTTACAAGCACAAAACCTGCCTTAGTAAAATGCCAGTTTGAGTTGGAAACTTACTCCTTTTAACCTGTGCACTATAGTCTGGAATTACATTTTCCTCTTTAAGAGAAGGACATACCCTATACCTCAGGGACAATATAAAACAAATTTCTAATAATCTCCACCATGCACCAGGATTTGAAAAATCCAGCAAGGATCATCTTCACCATGGCTAGAGCTATGGTGAGCTGGGTGAGCTGAAAGGGTCATACTTTTTCAATCATCTTGCTATTTCAGGCAGTCTCAGCCTGTCCTTCTGAGTGTCTTCTATGTAGGTGTCAAACTGTTAACTGGAAATAAAGTCTCACTGACAGAGTTTGTTTTATAATCAAAGTGAGGATTCAAACCAGAATCTTCTGATAACTGTACCTTAGTGGTCATGCATGTACTGCAGAAGAAGATTATTTTCTTACATTTCATAGACTCATAACTATATTTGTCCCAGTTTTGCAGGTTGTGCCTAGGAGATTTTAATCCCCTAATCTATGCAAAAGATCAAATCTAGAATACTGGGAAAATTACTGTAGCCTGAGTGGACTGACAGCAAGCAGAAATGGGGTTTCTGGAGGAAAAGTTCCAGAGAGTCTGACCCACCACTCCAGACTCCTTCTTTGGAGAGTAGGAGGAGGAGGCTGACTCCTTGTTCTGGGCTTACCCAGTGGTGACATGGAAGATTGAAGCCTCAGCAGCCCATGGGGTGTCAGGGGTGTCCTGGGGCGTCAGTCTGCTAAGCCACCAACGATGATGGATTTCATGTATTGCCCGTGCACCCAAGCAGAACAGGTGTGAGTGGACTTGGGTAAACAATTCTGTCAGAAAACAAGAGAGCCCCTGGCATCTTGCCTGCTGCACTTGTGGGACCTGCAAGTGGACAGATTATTTGCATAGCACAAGAGTTGGAGAAACTGGCTTCAGTGACACCGCACCAATCATTGAGACAGAGACTGCAGAACAGCCAGCAATATGGCCAGGTGATCACACTCTGTTTGAATAGTTAATGGCTGCTGTGCAAATGGTATGGGCTGAGGAGGGAGATGTGCCAGAAACTGTGAGTAAATGGCAAACACACACTGAGCTTGTGCAGGTACTTTGTGAATTGGGGATGTGGCAGGCCATGTTTATGGCCATACTCATGGCCCTGATGATGAACATTTTACTCTTGGGTTGAGGGGTGTGGTATTAGGCAATGTCCCTTCATCCTCATTTGGGTCCCATGGCAGTTCTGGCACCCTATGTGGTATGTTGAATACATGCTGTCGCCGCAATGGTAGCCAGCCTGGGTGAAACTGAGAGCTGGTGCTCTCAGAAGGGAACACAGGCAGTTGTTGAACAACTGAAAAGAACATCAAGAAAGACAAGTGAGCTTCTTAGAGTGTAACTGGGCTGAGGCCAAAGTCCGAGGGGTTTGCTGTTGAAAATGAATAGCCCCAGATAAACTGCTAAGTTTACATTTGGGGCAGGGATTCTGATAATAAATAAGAGGGGACTGAAGGAGAAGGAGATTTAGTCGCCATGAGGTAGGATAAAGGAGATTGAGTCGCCACGATGTAGGAATGAAAAGAGGCAGTTGTCATGCTAAAGGAATAGAAGAAGCAGTCGCTATGATGTAGAAAAGAAGAAACATTTGCTTTTCTTCTTTGGAGAAGTGCCTTTTGAGCTCTTCTGCCCATTTTTTGACTGGGTTATTGGCTTTGTTTTTGTTGAATTGTGTGAGTTCCTTGTAAATTTTTGTTATCAGTCCTTTATCAGATGTATTGTGTGTAAAAATCTTTTCCCAGTTGGTAGGGTGTCTGTTAGTTTTGGTTAATGTCTCTTTTGCTGTACAGAAGCTTTTTATTTTGATGTAATCCCATCTGTTTATCTTTTCTTTCACTTTCTTCACTTTGAGGGATGTGTCTTTCAAGATTTTGCTGAGATGTATGTCATGTAGAGTTTTGCCTATATTTTCTTCTATACATTTTATGGTTTCAGGTCTTACATCCAGGTCTTTTATCCATTTTGAGTTGGATGGCACACATTAAAAATACAGGCAACAACAAATGCTGGAAAGGATGTGGAGAAAAATGAACTCTTCTACACTGCTGGTGGGAATGTGAACTGGTCCAACCACTATGGAAAGCTGTATGGCGATTCCTCAAACTCTTAAACATGGAGCTCCCATACGACCCAGTAATACCACTTTTGGGAATTTACCCGAAGGACACAAAAACACTAATATTTGGTTTCCCTATAGTCCTATTATAAGTGAAACCATTCAATATTTTTCTCTTTCTTTCTGGCTTATTTCGCTGGGTATGATCCCCTCTAATTCTATCCATGTCGCTGCAAATTGCATGTGTTTATCTTCTTTCCATGCTGAATAGTACTCCACTGTGCATATGTACCACATCTTCTTGATCCAATCATCTATTTTTGGACATCTGGGTTGCTTCCATACCTTTGCTATTGTGAAGAGTGCTGCAATGAACATATCAGTGCATGTATTTTTTGGATTAGTGTTTTTGTGTCCTTCGGGTAAATTCCCAAAAGTGGTATTGCTGGGTCGTATGGGAGCTCCATGTTTAGAATGGTTTCACTTATAACAGGACTATAGGGAAGCCAAATAAGAGAGAGACACTCAGCAGGAGGGGTGGGGAGGTAAGGGCACAAAAGGGAATAGAAAATAATACAAGGGACCATGGAGATGGATCACAGGTGAATTGGTGGTGGGCTACCCAAGGGGAATACAAAATGTAAAAGACATAAATAACAATAATTAAAAAAAAATAAGAAACATTTTGAATGTTTAGTGACTTTGGGGCCAGTGACTTTGGAAGCTTTGCAAGTAGCCGAGCGACGGAAACTGCTCCCAGTTTTGTCTTTACTGCAGCTGAAGGAAGAAGGCAGAGGCCCGAAGTGGGCACCTTCCTAAAATGCATGAGTGCAATCTGATGGGCCCTCTGGCCACTGTAGTTGCTGTTTGCAGTGTTATTGGCCTGGTGCTCTGCTGGGGCACCACGGCAGTTTCGGGAGCATCTCCAGTTGTGTTCTGTGTCGTCCTCGTGAGTTGGAACCTGGCCTACAGTGTGATTGTTGTGCATCTGCAGAATAAGGAAGATGCCGTTTTGGAATCGTGGCCTATTATTTAGAAGAGGAGCTCCACATCAGCAGTGGTGGGAAGACGCCATCTTTGTTACTCTTCTGGGACTTAAAGGACTGTACATTGTTTTAAGTAAGGTAAACGGCCATATGTTGACTTTAGTAATTCTTTGTTTTTCCCTGTTTTTAAAATAAATCCCAATGTTGTTGTTCCCTAAACCTGAGTAGTCTTGCAATTGTGCACGCAGGTGCAGAACCAATATAGCGACTGGTAAGCAATTGGGGCACTGCCTCTGGACAAACTTTGAAGCCCCATTTGCCCGGTATCAGAGTCACCCATATTCATATGTGTGTGGCTCTACTGAGAGCAGGTGTAGATCATGCCAAAATAGATGAATGGTCCAATGCATATTTGTTATGGAAACAATTGTGAGAGAACCAGCAGTTCACTCTTATAAGGAGACAGGCTGCTGTGAAGGGAAAAACTGAAGACTACAGGCACCAGGCATGTCCCCTGCACCTGGAGAACCATTTGCTGCCAACCCCAGTCCAGGGGGAAGCCCTATTGAATAGGATGAGGGCTGAAGGACCCTTCCACAGGGGACGGGGCAGGGCAACCTTTTATTGCCAGCCCCAAAAGGGTTGGAACCAGGACAAACTATGGACTGGGTAGGCCTTGGACAGTAAATGCTCCCCACATGCACTGGGTGGCCCTGATAGTCCCTTGGTGATGCAGCCTGGAGACCAACCTACAAATAACACTCTTGGTAAGTGGGCAATGACCCCCATGGATTACACACCCTGGTGTGGCAGATCAAAGGTCAATCCTAAAAGAAACATTTATGTTAACTTTGTGGCCTATTATTAACTTGCATTCACAATATTGTAACAGTTGTGTGACTATGGGCACTTAAGGAGTTCAGTGACTGTCCAGTCTCTCTTAGTGTTGAAGGCTCAAAAATTATCTTTTTGTCTATGAGAACTGAAGTGAACCTACCTGGTCTGGGATGGTTGCACAACAAATGGGAATACAGTAATAGCCAATATTCTAATGCTGTTATTCTTTTAATAATATTACATCATGTATTAAGAACTGATAAACATTTGTGACAATTATAGCACTAAAACTGATAACAATGGGGCCTCCCTGATGGCGCAACAGGTTAAGTGCAGCACTATGAAGCTATCCAGAGCCACTGCAGTATGAGTTCGATACCTGGCCAGGGAGCTTCCCACATGGTGCAGTAGACCTCTCCTGCCTCGCCCACTGCTCCCCTCAGCAGTGTATTTCAGTCTATCAGCCTGTTTTGCTCCCCACTCTGTCTCTGGTGAATCCTCTCCCCCTACACATATTTCTGTCTTACACCCCAGCTAATATGCAGAAATAAATAAATATTTTTTTAAAAAACTGATAATGATGATGATACAAATAAATAATTTTATTCTTGTTTTTCATAAATTATAATTATTTGACTCATTAACTATTAGATTTATGCACATAATTGTTAAGTATTAATGTTTAAATACATAAATCAAATATTGGGAGAAGTATGCCAAAATGAAGCTTTAGCTTTGTTATTTCAGAAATGTTTTTTTTTGTCAAGGAAATTCTATTCTTTCTTAGTAGTAATTTTAGATAAGACCAAATCAATTTTTTTTTCCAGTTCTGTAGTTACTTCGGTACAGAATCAGATATTTGCCAAGCTTTGAGTTTTATTCAAAAGAAAACATGCATTTTCTAACTGGGTATGTGGGTACAATTCTTGCCAATTTTAACCTTATTTTCAAATAGATATTTTGTTGCAGTCTCAAGAAATTTGATTTTGCTTGTTTTTGACAGATCATTAAATATAATTCAAAGACACATTAACACAATGTTTTATATAGAACCTATTGAAACTGGCACAAGCTGTGGGGGAAAAAAACACCCTTTTCTCCCCTCCTAAGGAGCCAAACATGCCACATTTGTCGGTGCCACTTGCCCTAGTAAGTAAAGCTGGAGGACTGTCCTGAGCAGATTACCCAAAGCAACTGGCAGCAGCAGCATTGGCAGGAGCTCATGCCCACCTCCAAAGAAAACCACCTGCATGCAACCCTTCTCCCAGGGAAAGCTGAGTCTGAGCGCCAGAAGCACCCATCCTCCGACTGCTTTCTCCAGGAGGCTGCTTCTTGCAGGTAGTGCCCAGGCTGTGCTGACAGCCTGCAACCAGTATAATCTCACATCAGAAACAGGTGGGAGCAATGAAATGCCTGCCACTGCCAGTGTCACCAGGCCCTCTGGGGCTCAGACTGCTGACAGAGGCTGGCAACAGGAGTGGATAGCTAGGGCATGCAGCCTCCCTGAGAATGAAGCTGCAAACCACAATCCCATCCATCCCTGGTGCAGAGCTGTAGGGAGGAGCATTCTTAGCAAGTGTTGTGCCTGGAGCCACAAGCACTCGAGGCCCTTGGAGTCCTGGGCCAAAACAGTGGAATCCCAGTGGAGCTTATTATGCAGCATTAGGCACCAATGTCTCAGGGCTGCTGTAGGGCTCCCCATCCTTCCCTTGTTGTATTATTATGCTCAGCCCCACTGAAGGGGTACAAGTTGCAGTATGCTTCCAGCCCCACTGAGGCTGGTTCCAGTCCGCCACCCTGCCTGAAGTCAGGGCAGGTCAGGTCTAGTCAGGCACCATGTTTTCCCTTTTATTTTCAGAGCCTGGATTGTAATTTGGCCCAATCAGGTGGGACCTAAATAGACCAATCAGGTTCAAGCCCTGCTCATTAGTTATTTAGATTGAAAATAGGACATGAACTGATTGGTGCAATCAGTCACAGGATTAAAAATAGTACACTCAGCCTCATAGGGTAGGGGATCCTGAAAAGGAATATAAAGCAGGGCAGTAACCAACCTGAGAGCTTACTATTCTGATCTCTCAAGAAAGGAGAAGGATCAAAAAGTCAAACTCCTTTGACCTTCCCAGAGACCCAGTCACTGAACTTACCTCTGACATTGTCTACAAGGAACACTGTCAACCTTGTACATTGTCTCAGAGAGCTGTTTATTGTTGGTGTAGGCCAACAACTCACAAAGATCTGTTAACACTGATGTGTATGACACTGACTCCTGATGACCAGCACTGCTGGTCAGTGTGAACCAGCAGTGTTGACAGGCAAACAACACTCTCTGCCTGGTCACCTTTAAGAACTCTCCACTACTTCTGAGCATCCAACTTTGCCTCCTAATGCTGTTGCTCCATTGCTGTCAGGCCCAGCATCTGGTGTTATGTAGCCTGGCCTTCAGTATGTTGTGGTGGGCTGCTGCAGTATCACCTCTACAGCCTTACCTGTGAGCACCTTCAGCTGCCACTGTGAGTTGGGTCTGGATCCACTACTTGCCAATGTACCACTAAGTTCAGTTCCTCATTACAAGACAGCACCATCTTTCATGAGATGGACAATACCATCCTTTAGCCTTTATTTGGGACTACTGGACCCTTTGAATACTATCTGGGTTGAGATATCCATAAAGCCTGAATGGTTTGGTAACTGAGCACATGGGTGAAAATCCGTAGTCAGTGACCTGTCCCCTATCTTGGCATTGCCATTTCCTAAGCCTCTGATTGGTGCTAGTCAATACCAATCAGCTTGCTTCCATTTTCCATTCTGGATAATTAGCTCACAAACTGAGCTCAAACCTCATTGGTTCATTATGGTCCAGGTGCCAAATATAAAAAGAAAAATGTGATGCCTGCACAGACCCAACTTGTCCTGTGGTAAAGGCAGGTTTGTGGATTGGGGGCTCTGAGAAGTAGGCACAACCTAGCTGACCTCAGTGGGGCCAGAGGCACGCTGCACTCAGTACCCTTTCAGCTGGCCAGGTGGGAGTGCTGCAGCAGTAGTGGCACATGGCTCTGCTGAGAGTCTCCTGTGTTGGTCCCAGACTCAGTGGGCCTTTCTGCCTGTGGCTGTAGGTATCTATAGTTCCAGCAGGGCCTAATGTCCCTCCAAGTAGCCTAAGCCAGGAGCACTGGGGTTTGGGGTTTACCTCAACTGTTGGAACTTATTTTGGCAAGGGGTGACTCTTGCTGTTACAACCCTAGCGTGGCTGCATGCCCTGGGCCAGAATGATAGGGGAACCACTGCTCCTGCTTTTCTTTCCAATCACTGCAAGACTGC
Source organism: Scalopus aquaticus (assembly GCA_004024925.1). Taxonomy (NCBI): domain Eukaryota; kingdom Metazoa; phylum Chordata; class Mammalia; order Eulipotyphla; family Talpidae; genus Scalopus; species Scalopus aquaticus. Next base: position 1,993 of record PVIJ01011173.1, on the reverse strand, counting down.
TCACCCTGGGAGAGTAGGTGGTGGAATGTCTACAACTTCTGCCATTTCGGTCTGGCCCACAGGCAGCACTAGGGCAGCAGGGTGGTAAATTCCTGCAGCTGTCACCCAAATGGATGTCGTAGGAGCCCTGGGGTCTCTGGCATTCAAATACTGGCTGCCACTCTATAAAGGTGGCTAATAGGCTCAGTTGATGCTCTGCCTTTCAGTCTATCAATCTTTCTGTCTCTCTGCCTGCCTGCCTGCCTGCCTGCCTGCCTGCCTATCTGTGTATACGGTTCCTTGTTTCAACATTAAAGGCATGTCAGATACATCTAAGACACCACGATTCTTCTTGCAAGTCAACAGTGAATCTGCCCAGCCTGGGAAGGTTTGCAAAACAGTCAGCATATCAAAAATTTCTAGGATACCAGCAAAATGCACATTTCTGAGTACCACATCAGATATTTTGAATCCATATGACTAGGAGTGGCACCTGGGGAATTTCGTACTCTATAAGCACTTTGCAGTCAGTTCTTAGAGCAAAGGGAATTTTGGAACATCAGTCTCAGAAAATTGCTTAAGTCTCATTGCACCGATTTCTTTATTTTGATCCTGAATTTTAGATTTGTTTCTTCAAATGTTGCCTTTTATGGCCAATTTATCTTTGAAGTATATTCTTTTAGGTCAAAGCCAATTGGAGTCCCTTGCATAATCATTTGAACAAATGTAAATTTAGGTTATTTCACTTTTTTAAATTCTGTTATTCCCTCTTTTCAGATGTGTTTCAATTTTCATTGTCATTCAATCCAGTTTTTATCTTGGTTAAATAACTTCTTCATTAAGCTTGTTTTCATTATGTCCTATTGAAGTAAAGCAAATGAAGACCAAGCAATATATGGCATACTTTAGAATTGCAATGTATTCCAATGTTCTCAGTTGGAGGCAATTTTGACTCCAGGATAAATTTACCAATATCCAAGACTAGTTTTGTTGTCATAACAGTAAGGCAGGGGCGGGGAGGGGGAGGGAAGGAGGCAAGGGAGGGTGTGCTATTGCTATTGGTGTCTAGCAGGACTAGATCAAGGATACTACAAAACATCAAATTGTGCACAGACTGGCCCTGCAAGACAAAGACATCAATAATGCCCCTATTGAGAATTCCTCATTTACTCAGAGTACAATATATAATGGTATTAAAGAAATCTAGATCATCAGAATAGATTTAGCATATATAACCTATATAGTATACAGAATGTCCTTCTACAATGGTGCTTATAAACATTATTGCACTTAAAGGACATTACAGAGAGACTTTTAGTTCTGCCCAGGAGGTCCTATTTTAATAGATACACTTATATTCATTATAAACAAGTGTAACTGTTATTGTCATTTTCTTTTAATGAAACTGAGATTGGAGAGGCTGTAGGGTATGACAATAGTCACAAGACAGTGATATCTAAGCCAAGGTTGTTTTAGATTTTAATTTATTGATTCAAAGAAAATGCTTATTCAATCTTTACAAATTTCCTAATAGGATGATATAACTTATTCAGACAATAACTAACCATACCATTTGGGTAATGGAAATAGAATTGTTTTTAAAGTCAGAATTTACATTTTTCTGTAAATATTTTCAATGCTTTAACTAAGATCTTGAACTAAGTTGCTACTAGATTATTTATTTAGTTGGTTTAAACTAAGGTGATGTTGGGACACTCCTATCAGGTATTACCACCATAGTGTACCTATCAACTAACCCATATTCCACCAATATACTACATTGCAAGTCTTTCCCTCTTTGTTCTTTTCCCTCCCACACCCTCTTCCACTTTGTGTTGCAGTTGCATAGTCAACTATCAAGGGTTAGATTTTTAGCTTGCCTTTATCTGATTATTATTAGTTACTTTATATTCTACATATTAGTGACACCATTTCATATTTATCTTTCTCTTTCTTTTTTTTTTTTTTTTTTTTTTTTTTTTTTTTTTTTTTTTTTTTTTTTTTTTTTTTTTTT
>PVIJ01011172.1:28023-56153 GCA_004024925.1 Scalopus aquaticus | reverse complement strand
GGAGGGGGAGGGGGTGAGAGAGAGAAAGAGAGAGAGCGAGCAAAGATATAGGTTAGTTGACTGGGTTTAATGTCCAGTCTTTCAGGCTGAGTCATGCAAGAAGCATGTTCTGAGAATGTACAGGATCAAAGTTCAGCAATGCTGAAAGGACAAAAGGACTAGGTAGTACCCTCACTAGTTTGCAGTTCAAGAGTTTAGGAGGCACTGCCAGGGCCCGGAGCATTGGTTGAAGGGTGTGAAATATAAAATGGAAAAGGCAGAAACGTAGGTTTGATCTCAGCTCACCACAACAGTCTCATCTTAAGCCAAATGCTCTAGCCATTTGAACACTTTGCACCTTTTCTGAAGAAGCTAAGCTTCTTTGCATTGCTTCTGGAGGTATCAACACCCTGCTACTTCTGCCTGCCTCATCTTGACCTACCCACACTCAAGCATCACATTTTATGGAAAGCTTTCCTGATCCATGGTTCCCCCTCAATACTGGATTAGGTGCCTTCCCCATGTAGCCCCACTGCCAACATAGAAATACCACCAAGAGTGTTGGAATTGTTTATTTCATAGGGTTTCAATCTTGTTTATAACTCAGAGAACTTTCTCAAAAGAACTCTTACTCGGACCCCAATGCAAAACAGCAGGTTCCCTGAGGAAGAGAGAGAGCCGAGGCCCTTCCTACTTGGCCCCATGGCTAATCCAAGGATGTCACCCTGAGAAACTTCCAAGGAAAGGTTAAAAGGGGCTCCGAAAATGCTTTTAAATCCCAAGCCTAATATATATGATTGATTAGACATCAAACACAGGGATTCTTCATTTAAAGCAGTCCCATGACAGTTCCTTTAGATTAATAGAGTAACATTTTTTAATCAACTGAAACGATTTCCAATCTTGTATAGATGGACACCAAATGATCAGAAATACACCCGCTAATAACAACCACAGTAATTGTGCCAGTGCACACTGGATGACTGTATGCCCCGAACACATACAAAATTTATCCACTAGAAATATTCTATTCATGTATGTTTTCTCTGTGCCCTGAGCCACTAGCCCTCAGCTATGCTCCCCTGATGTGGCCTTTCTTCCTGCCCATCATTTTACTATATGGTGAACACCCATCATCGTCCATAAAGTGTGAGATGATGAAGTCAGGCCTCCCACGAACCAATAGATGTGACTTATGTCGTGTTTGGAATGTAACTTTTAGGGTGCCTCATGTCACCACCAAAGGAAAACTGAGGAAAATATGAGTATAAAAGTATAGTAGGCAATTAGGGATTGGTACACATCATAAATCTCACCGCAGCCTAGGAAGATGAATCCATTGTTGTACCAATGAAATTTTTTTTTAAATGAAAGTGTGTTTGCTACTGTACCAGGACTGAGACACAGTGCCATGGTGGCCCTGAGAATGACTGTACATGCTCTGCTTCTATCAGAGCTCCCACGTCTACCATAAGGTCACCCCACCCAGACACCAGGGTCTGCTCGTGCACGTATCCCTAGTTGAGTGAGTGGGAAGGGGGACCAGGGATCTGCATAAAAGGAGTGGGAATGAAATGTTTCAAATGATGTGAATTTTATATGTCCATATAGAAAATCACTGTTTTTTGTTTGTTTTGTCAGCCTCGGCCATTAAACTTTGAGGATGGAAACTATGTTCTATTCATCTTAGTTTTCCCTGATCAAATACAGCACCTGGTATGTAGTAGGAAGGTAATGAGTAGATGTATAGACGAATAGGTGCATGACTAGATAGAAGGGTAGAGGCATAAAGGCATAAACATCTGCAGACCAGCAGGTCTAGCACCAAAGAGATTTGATGCCAGGGGCCATGGACGTGAGCAAAGAGCTCAGGAAAGAAAGGTATCTATAGAACTGAACAAATGAGGTTCAGAATCTAACTGCAGAGGGACAGGCAGCAGGAAGAGAAAGATATGGTGGCAAGACTGACCCAGCTAGGGCCTCCCTGATGGTGCAACGAGTAAAGCGCAGCGCTGTGGAGCTGTTGGTGGCTACAGCGCAAGTTTGATGCCCGCCTGGGGAGATTCCCACATGGTGCAGCAGACTTTTCCTGCCTCACCCACTGCTCCCTTCAGCAGTGTATTTTGGTCGATCTGCCTGTTCTGTTCCCCACTCTGTCTCTGGTGAACCCTCTCACTGCCTCACACCTCTGGCCTGAACCCCAGCTTGTATGCAAAAATAAATAAATCTTTAAAAAAAAAAAAAAAAGACTGACCAGCTAGAGAAGGTCTCCCTGCCCAGAACCCCAGAACCAGAGCTGGGCACAATCCAGGGCCCTAACTCCCCCAAAGACTTGCAGTAAATGTGACTGCACTATGCACAGTAAGATTTCCAGGAAATTCAACAGAGGGACATATGAAGCCCCTGTTCAGTGTTTGTAAGATACTTATCTGTCTCTGACTTGAGTGGCTTTTCAGCCCCTAGAAAGAAAATGAGCACTATGAAGGGCCTTAATTGGCCTGGACAGTGCCAATAGTAACATGTTACCATGGTAGCTAATGCACACACTTCCTTCCCAATAAATACCTCCTTATCTGTCTTCCAAAGAAAGAATGAATGAAAGAAGAAAAGAAAGCAAAGCTACCCCCTCTCCCTGCAAAGGATGCCCATTTCCTTCTGCTTTTACTTCTGTGGAGTCTAGCTGTTGCCTGAGAAGCTGCCATGTGACTATTTGGATCCCAAAAAGCAAACAACCCTTACTTCATAACAGATGCAGAGAAGCCGTGCAAGGGAACATTTTACTCTGCTTGACTGCTGTAAGGTGGAGGGCATTTTGAGGCAGCAGGGTGAATTATTCAGAGTCCACTCATAATTAAGGGAGAAGAAATGGAAAACACAGAAGACTTCTTGCGATGAATTCTCTCTTGAAAGCGGGAGGGATGATCTTACAAGATGTCAGGATGACTTTATGTGTGGATGCTTTTAAAACCTCCTTGGTGGAGGCAATCTGGAATCAGAACCCAATTAAAGATTAAAGGACGAAGGGGTGGGAGGGGTATGAACTTCCTTCTTTGTTTCATTGGATCAGCTCCAGTCTCTCTCCTTCATAGAAACCAGACACAGGAAAAAAGTTCTGAGGTCATCTTATGGATGCCCTGCAGGGTCAGTGCTGGTCTGCTGTCCCTACTCTGAGTGCAGTGCTTTATTCCAGCATTTTTTTTAAATATTTATTTTTTATTTATACATACAAGCTGGGGTACAGGCCAGAGGCATGGGGCAGCGAGAGGGTTCACCAGAGACAGAGCAGGTAGCAGAACAGGCAGATCAGAAATACACTGCTGAGGGGAGCAGCGGGCAAGGCAGGAGAGGTCTGCCGCGCCATGTGGGATTCTCCCTGGCCAGGTGTTGAACTCGCATCGCTGCTGCCAACAGCTCCACAGCGCAGCACTTAACCACTGCGCCACCGGGGAGGCCCCTATTCCAGCATTTTTAAAGGACTTCATGAATGCAGTTCCCACCACTCCCTGTGGCAAAGTTTAATATGCACAACCTGGAGCAAAGGTTTGGAGTTTTGTTGTTGTTTGTTTTTACTTCTCTTTTTTAAGATTTATTTATTTATACATACAAGAACTGGGGTATAGGCCAAAGGTGTGGGGGTGGTGAGAGGATTCACCAGAGACAGAGTGGGGAGCAGAACAGATCTACAGAATGGATCTACCAAAGTACACTGCTGAGGGGGGCGGCTAGCGAGACAGGAGAGGTCTGCTGCACCAGTTGGGAAGCTCCCTGGCTGGGGATCGAAATCGTGCTGCAGTGGCTGCGGATAGCTTCATAGGCTGAAACTTAATCCACTGTGCCACCAGGGAGGCCCTATTTTACAAAATGGCAGGCAGATAGTTACTGGATGTTGCTTTCAGAAAGTGACCTGCAGGCACTGCTGTTGGTAGAAATGACGTCCATGTAATAGGGGCCTGGCAAAGAGCAGGCTCCCAAGACACCGCATCATCAGGGAGGTTATAGGTTGTTCTGAAATTGTAGAAACTTTCATTTTCTTCCTTTCAAAATTTGGCCTTTCATTCTGAAGGGAACCATCAGTACTGCAAGTCCACAGTCCTCTGCTGGGGAAGGGCCCTGGACCCCTGCTCCAGGGCAGTAGACAGTCTACAGACTGCTGCGTGGTCCCGCATGAAAGCCCCTGCCCAGAGGATTGTTGGGGACAAAACCAGGCCAGTTGGATCCTGTGTCTTGTATAATCTGGAATATACAACACAGGAGCCCTGAGGGCAGTGAGCAGGGAGCGTTCACAAGAGAACCAGTTAGGAGTCAACGGCAGCCATGCGTGTCCCTGACTTAGAAAAAAGACATACAGGATGGAGCAAAGAAGAAAGTTCATACTGTTACAGCAACCCTGATATACGATGGGGTGCCTAACTGTGGGTTCTCACCTGTGGCTTAAAAAGGACTTATAACACTGGTCAACACTGAGATCGTTCCTGACTTAAAAAGGCCCTAATCTGTAGTATCTTGGTGTGCTGAACATGAATATAACCCTGAAAATTTTTTATTAGCTCTCATTTTGAAGATATTTCATATCATTCATTTTATATGTTTCACCATGTAAATTTATCCAGTAGGATTACAACAACATCCTAAATCAGCCTAAAATGATGTAATATTGCATCGCATTGCATAATACCATCATGCACACATCACCTAGAGTTGACTGCATCATTTTCTTATGCAACGCAATACTACTGCCAGGCGGCTGCTGAAGTAAGCTGACGTCAGCAGTGCACTAGATAAAGCCCTGTCGGAAAGGTTGAGCATTGAAAATATTTCAGACTTTGTGCGAGACAGTTTAAGCTACTGTTCCATAGAAATGTTATTATTTTATCCATTTAGGCACAATACAGAACAGTAATGCCTCGAAACTGCGTTAACAGCATGGACAATTTCTGCTCTATTTGTGAGGAAGTGACATTTGCCAGCCAGAAGAAAAGTATCACTTCTCAAGTGAAGAAGTCTTATCATCTTTACTTCGGATGCAAGGTTGGTGACCAAGACAAGCCTTGGGCCCTGCATATATGCTGTGCTACATGGACAACACAGCTTTCACAGTGGTTAAATGGCAAAAGACCATCAATGCCATTTGCAGTCTTCATGGTGTGGAGAGAGCCAAGCAACCACATAAAAGACTTACTTCTGCTTGGTTCCTTCTCTTTCCGGCGGAATAACGAAGCAAAAGAAGTTGAGAACAGTCTACCCAAACATTCCGTCTGCATTAAGACCAGTTCCACATGGCGAGGGACTTCCTATTCCAGAACCTCCAGCAGAATATTCTCTTGATTCATCTGATGAGGACAAGGGTGAGCCGACCTGTTCTTCTCCTGTTCCATCAGCATGCAGTGATCCAGATTTTCACTGTGGCGCATCATCAACCCCACACAGACTAACACAGGAAGAACTAAAGGACCTGGTTTGTGATTTGGATTATCCAAGAACAAGGCAGAATTGCTAGGATCAAGACTCCAACAATGGAATCTTCTAGAAGATGTCACAATTACTTTATATCAAAAGAGCCACCAGCAGTTGGAGCCTTTCTTCAGAAAGGACTCTGGTATTTTATTACGATATTGAAGGCCTCATGAATGCCTTAGAAATCACTCATGACCCACAAGAATGGAGACTAGTTCTAGACTGAGTCTTAAGGCTGTACTTTTGCACAATGGAAACCATCTTCCATTTATTCCAGTAGCGCATGCTGTCCACATGAAAAAGACATACGATCACTTAAAGCAGCTACTGAATTCCATTAGAGTATAACAAGTACAGCTGGCATGTCTGTGGTGATTTGAAGCTAACTGCCCTTTTAATGGGACTGCAGCAGAGATATACAAAATACATGTGTTTCTTGTGTGAGTGGGATAGCCGAGCAAGTGAATTGCACTACTTGCGGAAGGAACGGACTCGCAGACAAAATGTAGCAGTTGGAGAGAAGAATATCCAGCACCCAGTTCTGGTCCAGGCTCACAAAATCCTGCTACCACACCTTCACATCAAACTAGGTTTGATGAAGAATTTCGTGAAAGCCATGGACAGGACCTCGCCAGCTTTCCGATACCTGCATGAAAAATTTCTTCAACTCAGTGAAGCAAAGATTAAAGAGGGAGTTTTTGTGGGTTCTCAGATTCGAGAGCTCTTCAAAGATGACCGGTTCAACAACTTGCTGCAGGGTGATGCAAAACAAGCCTGAAATGCTTTTCACCTGGTATCTACAAACTTTCTTGGGAATGTTAGGGCAGAAAACTACAAGGAACTAGTAGAAGACATGCTGACGCAGTATCAGAAACTTGGCTGCAATATGTCTCTAAAGATCCACTTCCTTCATTCCTATGAAGGAATGAAGGAATTTCTTCCCTGAAAACTGTGGTATGGTTAGTGATGAACATGGCGAACAATTTCATCAAGATATCACATCAATGGAACAAAGATACCAAGGAAATGGTCCACTACAGTGCTGGCTGACTACTGCTGGACACTCCCCAGAGATGCTCCTGAACAGCTGTACAAGAGACAAGGGAAGAAATCTAAGAAGTAGTCTATGACTTGATTTTTTACAGGTATTAACCACAGGCCTATTACTATTGGCATGCATTTCATGATGTAAACATCAATTAATTGCAGATTACCAAAAAAATTAGAGCCAAAATTAGAATTTGACTGTCATATTTGTGTTGAGCACATACAAATTGATAGGAAATGACTAATTTTATTTCAGTAACATGACTTTTGTAAAAATTTGTTGACCAGTGTAGTAAGATCAGTTGCAGGCACTCACAAAAAGGTTAATAAAAGGTTTATTTACAAAAGGAAGAGAACTAAAAAATGAATAACTCAGGGACAAAAGAGAGAAGAGAGAGAGAGAGATAAATCTGCAAATGTGTCCTACTAGATCCAAAGAGCTAGAAACCCCCAAAGGCACACTGTAGCCCAGTGAGAAGCCAAGAGAGCCCCAAGGTCCACAAGTCTGGTATATACCAAACCTGGCTGCTTAACTCCACCCCTCAGTTCCCAGTAATCCTCTCTTCGATGATGATGATGATGGCGTTAAGGGATTAGTAGCCCTTAGTGTCTTGGATCTCTTTGATCTGCGGTGGGGTCCAAAACCTATCTGTGGAGTTTGTTGCAGACGTCCTTTTTCCCCCCAACAATACCTCTCCCACCTCCTGGCCCCTTTAATCTTTAATTGGTTCGGATTCCAGATGGTCTCCACTAATGAAGTTTTATTTTAATTATTCATTCATTTTTTTCAAGCTATGTTTACTGAGGAAACATTGGCTTACATTGTTGTATCTTTGGGGGTTATAGGTTTAAACTGCTACAAATGTATATTTTCACACCACACCCACTAAGTGCCCCAATCTTTCTCCACAGTGTTCCACCAAGTTTTAAAAACATCCACATATAAAGTCATCTGGATATGTTAAAAGATCATCCCCTCCACTTTAAAGAGAGAATTCATTTCAAGAAGGCTTCCGTCTTTGCTTTTCTTCTCCCATCATTACTGCAAGTGGGTGGTAGATGACGGGAAAATCCATGCAAAAATGGAAAGAGCTTTCTGCCATGTAATGGTAGGCCTTTAAATTGTCGCCCACAGGGAGCAACAAAATAGTTTCTAAAGAAATTTTACATCTTTCCAATTCCTGAACGCTAGTCCCTTTTCTGTGAGGATTTCTGCCCTGTATTTGGGGCTCTTGTGAGATGGAGATCTCCTGCACTGCTGCATCTGTCCTAACACCACCCACCATTATTGGCGAGGCAACCTTCAAGAAGCTCCAGGCCCCCAGAGCCTGGTCAATCAGCTCTCTCCCCAAGATCCCAAACACCTCAGACAGCACATCGCTGGACTTAGACCAAACAGGGAAGCACTGAGAGTAGAGATAAAAGTTCTAGTGGAAAATTATAGGACGTGAATTACAATTGAGAAGTTCTAAAAACATACATGAGCCAAATTTTGGTCACTGGTCTCTACTATAGGAATAGAATAATTTCTCAGATGGGACAAAACCAGGAAGAGACTTTCTCCCATTGGGACAGATTCTGGTCCTCAGAGATGGACTGTGTCACACGATCTGCTGAATGACTCTGAATGGAAGCAGATGGAGAGTCACCTCTTCCTCTCAGGCAGCAAGGCGGGGAAGCCACAGTCCCCAGAGTGAGCAGCACACAATTCCAGGGAGAATAGGGCCCCTGGTGTCATGGTATCTTTACTGAAGTTAAAACTAAGCCCCCACTCCTTGCCCAGCAGGCAAGTTTGGGAGGCTTGAATGCAGAAGGGGAGGGGATGGGGCTGCCATGGGAACTGGCCCTGAAACTGATAATCCGGATCTTGAGCCAGGACATGCCCAAGGTCAGGTCTCCTAGCCAATCACTGATGCCTGGACTATAAATAGAGCCTCAGGAACCTCCCTCTCTGCACAGACAACTCCCATCTCGACCACTGCTCCTCTCAGCAGTGTGTTGCAATAAATCTGCCTTTTCTGTTTTCCACTCTGTCTTTCACCCTCGGGCCTCTGGCCTACACCCTGATTCTTCCCCACAACACCTGGGGTTGCATAAGTCAGTCCTGCCTGATGGACCTTTGGGAAGTCCAGTGGTAGGAAAGTATGTTCCCTTAGCAGCTGCAGCCTCCAAACCTGCCCGCTTCCCTGATCCCTTGTACCTGCAACTTGTGCCATCTCACCGACCTTCAACAGATAAACCCACCTTTATCACTTTCAAACACCAAGGTCATTGTGCTGAGCCCCTTTCTCCCATTCCCACGACAGCCCATTTTGCTGCGACTCCCCAGGACTAGGACCCCACCATGACTATTAACCACTAACAATGGCACCTCTTCTCCTTCTGAGTCAGGAGAAGCGCCTGCCATGGAGGGCCCAGGGGCTGCCACTCAGGGCTGCGTGCCTCAGCGGGTGTTCAGTTTGTTCCTTGATCAGAAGAAGCCATGTGCGCTAAGGAGGGGAGATCATTACAAAGCAAGCCTGTATATTATTACATTGCTTTACAGCAATTGATTACCAAATAAATGGCAAAAACTAAGAAATAAGGTAGCTTCAAAAATGAAATGCAACTTACTAGAGTGTTGATTATATGTAGTCACAGAGGAGGGAAAGGAGATTGGCTCGTTAGTTGTTTTTTTAAGTTCCAAGTCTTGTCCTTGTTAAGAGCACTCTGATGAGAAAGCGGCTGGCAGAGGTGCATACTACCGGAGAAATGTTTTAGACTTTTTTTTTCCAATGGAGACTTTTAGAATAAGTAATTCCAGAAGCTTTCTGGAATTTGTGGCCAGAAATGTAGGTGGGGCAAAAAGCAGCACCCCTCTCCCATACCATCGTGTTCTTTCATTTGATTGCTGAATTCCTTAAAACTTTGCAGTTTTTGTTCCCCAAATACGGTTATGAGTTCAACATGGCCCATTGTTCAGACCTTACATCCTGATGCTGTCTTAGCTTGGACTCCTCTGGGGCAAAACCTCACACACCACGGTGTAAACCAGCTGTCTGGAAGGTCACTGGCAGGCATGACACATCCAAGGGAAGAAACTTCAGTAGATATAGACACACTTAGGCCTTCCAGAAGAAATGCATGCCCTGAGAGTTTGCACTTGACACACCCTGCTCTCCACCCTCAGAGCCAGGGTGGGTCCATCGAAACTATGAAAATGTCTGCAAGTTGCAGAAAGATGCCCTGGTTCTGAACGACAGAATTGGCGAGAGGCTTGTGTCCCAAGAGAGTAAGTAGTGAGACATGATGAAAGGAAAAGAAATTCTTGTCTTTGGTAAAATAAAACATTTTAAAAATACAGAACCACGTGCTGTTGTTTCAGACAAGTCCTCCCCCAGAGCTGAGCTTGTTTGCAGTAGGGCTTTGCAATGCACAGCTTTCCATCCTGATGGCTCCATTCCCGAGCTCTGGGCTCTCTGAAATTCTTTTGCACAACAGTGCCTCAAATCCCTCCCTGGCAGGTCTATCAAGATTTTCTATAAGGATTTAGAACAAGGCTCTGCATTCACCAAATCGCCCAGCCTTCTTTTCTCTCCTCTGATTGCTATGTTAATGAATCTGTTGGATGTCACAGTGACCTACAAGCTCCTACCCAGCGGGAGAGCCCCGCATCTGAACTTTTGATCTGTCATACTCAGAAAGGAAGTGAGGCCGTGGCCAGGCAGAGGGGCCGGGAGCTTAGCAAGCCCACCAAGACTCAGATCATTGTGTAGAGATGTAAAAGATCACAACTTTTCTGGTTTCTACCAGTGAAACAACTGGGCGGGCGATTCTAAGCCACAAGAATTGCCGAAATTGAGGAAGCCTGCTGGAATGAACAGCAATTGAGGAGGAAGTGAGGGCTATGGCAGAGTGACCTTAATGGCAGAAAAGCCATGTGTCACATTGCTGTCATAATTTCGGCAAGTATTTCTGTCTGGGAACTGCCTTTAAATAGAAATTGCAGATGATGCAAGTACAGGGCATCACCTCAGAGCACAAAGTCCTATTAGTGGGGAAACTGCACACAATTTGTTCACAGGTTTGGGGACTATGAGTGCGAAAGAACCCAGTTGTTTGAGTTTTAGCTGCTATTTTTTCAAAGCCAGTGAACTGTGTAAGTTGGAGCTGGGAATGATCAGCTTTTATCGCATAGACTTTTAAGAAACTCAACACCCCAGCTCACCACTGAGCCTGAATTCTCCTAAGCAGCTTGGACCCTGAGTCTTTTCCTTCAGGGTCCCACCCACGAGGACCTTAGGGCCCAGGGGAGGGGCAGCAGTGACCACTAGTCTGGACAAAGGCAGCCAGGGCCACGAGATCCCTAGCACCACGCCAGCCACACACATTTCCTCATTTCAGCTACTTTTTTCAAGTATGGTGCAGAGAGGTACAAGCGATGACTGGGTTGGGTTAGCTCTTTGGCACAGATGATGCTCCGGGCTGGCGGAGATTGGGAAGATGTTCCGCAAGAAGTAGGACTTCCAAGGATTCCAAGACGGTCATCACAGGCACCTGGCCACAGGAAATACCCTATCTAGGAGAGGGCAGAAAGTAGTATCACCAGGCTCCCCAGCTAGTGAGATGAGCGTTCACATCCTTTGCTTCCCAACTGTAGTTCTGTCTATCCCAGCACTTGTCAGTCATGACCTTGCCTCCTCTTCCTCTAGGTTTCATGGAAAATTTCTATCCCTGGATTTCCTCAAAGAGGAAACTTGGATAGCTTGAGTTGAGGAAAAGGCTTGACTTGGTCTCAGCTTGAATATCATCCTCTTCTTGCGTCCACTCCCCATCCTCTAGTCAAAGAGGGCAACTTTGATGGTTATCAGGCAGCTTGTGAGGCATTCTACTTTTAGGACTTGAAGTGAGTCAACAAGGAAATAGAATCTTCTCAACTGGTAAGCAAACACTCTCCTTAGGGATATTGGACCCAAGCAAGCTCTGTTATATGGACCACACAGAATTTAAAATACAGAATATTAAAAACTTAGTGCCAAGGAGCAATGGCACAGAATGAACATGTGTAAGTGAAAGGTCACAGTGCATAGGTCACATTTCAGTGTTCTTAAAGCACAAATCTAGACAAATGCCTGTTAAAATGCAAAACGTAATAAGAAACAAGCTCTGATAGAAGTACTTACACATAAATACACATAAGTATACACTTGTGTGGGCATGTGCATTTCCATGTGTGTGCATGTATACATGTGCATGTATAAAAGAAAGTGGAGGTGATGAAAGGTCTAGCCACCATTCTTTCTCTTACTCCCTAATTCTAAGAAGCAAAGAAACAGTCCCTAAGATTAAACTTTTAGGTTAGAGGGGTCCCTAGAACATTAGAGACAAGGGCATTAGAGTTGCTGACAAGGGCATTAGAGTTTTCTCTTTCACATGACACCTTTGCACAGGGTTACCCAGTCCCCTCCCCTTCTTTTCCCATCACTCACTCTCTTCCTCCAGCCTTCAAGTTGCTACATTTAGGAGTGCAGCTCTCTCTACACAAATAGTCCAGACTATCTTAGGGAATTATCTGCAAGGAATCCTGTCTACCCTGTTTGTTTTATCAGACAGCAGGTAGATGAATTCTTTTCTGGTCAATAAGCAGGAGAGCACAGCACTGAGCCTGGATACAAAACTTGGTTTGCACAAGAGTTGTTCTGACAACAATCTTCTCAGGTCAAGTAGCAAAGGGGAGTGGCTGAGGTCAGCTGTCACCAGTACTGAGGATCCCATGTCTAACTAGAACCAGGATCTGGGAGCAGTGGTTCCAGATAGGATCCAAGGCAGCAGGATGCCATACTTGTGAGCATGTGATTGGAATTCTGCTTCACTGAGCACAGGGGCCATTCCTCATTGCAGGAGCTGAGCCCTTTCTTCTTCTTGGGAACAGATAATCTTAAAGCAGAGTCTTTTTTTCCCTAAATGCTGTCTTTCAGCTGTCAGATGTATCAATAGAAAAACCTCCACCGTGTTGGAGTTATAATGCTTGACCTTTGCTGTTCCAAGGCATTTGCTGCTCTAGGGCCTCCAAGAGTCTGCCAAAAAGTTCACAGGGCAATATGGAAATCCCCAACCTCCCTCCCCAAACAAACAAAAAGAAAACTCTGGAGCTTGTGGAAAACTAAGACGAGAGAATTCATCCTACCCACTCTCTTAATGAGTGTCTTTGGCAAGAATATGCTACAGTTGATGCATATTTTTCAAATGCCAAGTTACTTTAAGTTTGACTGAAAGGAGAGTTATTCCCTCAAAATTGCTACCTTGATATATGTTTTTATTTTACCCCCTGGATAGATTTAATTCAAAGTCATTTGCTTATTGCACTGAGTGAGTCAAGCTCAAAGATATTTAATTATGTCTAACCTTTATTCCATTAAGTAGATTAAAAATCTAAAATATTGGCTGGCCTCCCGTATGACTCGTCTGTTAGATACATATGCTAAATTTCAGCTTGCAAAAAGCAAGAAAATTACATCGGTTTTGAAATAGTATTTATTCAGGATTTGGTTCTATTTTGAGCTTATGCTTTGCTTAATTGTAGAAAGCAAGGAAATAATATTACAGCAAAGTCACTGAATTCATAAATATATTTCTGTTAGCGGGAAAGGCCAAAAGAGTCCTCCAATTTAAATTTATCCTTGGCTACTGAGTGATTACTCTCTCAAGGACTTGGGAAATTGGCAAGACTTCTGGCTCTGTGCCAGCAGTGTGCTTAAATGCAGTCTTATAAGTAGAGGGGAGAAAGCCACACCTAAAATAGTAGATGCAGGGATCTTATTCTGGTGAGGCCCCTCCCAATACGATATTCCTTAAAGGGAGCTCAGGGAGAAATCTAAGCTCATGATAGTAATGTTTATCTACTTACCCAATGAGCAGACAGTTACATTTGATGAGAAACTCTAATAGTGAATGATGCTTATGCCAGCATTTTAGGTATGTATTTTAATGCATGACAAGGTTTTTCTCAAGATGCAGCACTGAGACTTGTTAAGGTGGTGATACCTGTGTTGCCAAGCACATGGAAGAAGGCTACTTGGGGAGGGAATGGGTCACACGGGACAAGGGGGGGAGGGGGGAGGAGGAATGGGGGGCAGTTTGTGGTGTTATGCTGGTAAATGTTTAACAACCAATCCTCTGGAATAAAACGCCCTGGTTTTGCAACATTTGCCAATTTCCATGATGTAAATACTCCCATTTTGGCTGATTTCGAGCTAACAGTGAGACTTCACTAAACACAGTTGAGAGAGGCACAACAGTGCACTGTGATAGAAGATTCCCTCCGTACAGATAGAATAGGTGCAAATAATTAGGAAGCGAGGTATTTTTATTATTTTATTTAAATAATTTAATCATACATTTATACAAATGTTAATAATGGCTATATTTCATCATAGGCTTGCAAATTTCCTGAAAATATAACAATAAACTCTCAGGAGCTGACTCCAGTACATGGGGGGGGGGGTGTTTGCATGCGCACGTATACTCGCATGAGCACAAATATACATGTACATGGAAAATAATGGAGGTCTGGACAAAGTGGAAACATATTTAAAGATCAAGGAGTATGTCAGTACCAGAACCTTCCCTTTGAATTTGAAAAAAATGCTAGATTAAACCAAAATGCTTAGTGGAAAGAACAAAAATTGTCCTGGATCAGGAATCCAGATTGACACCGAAATGTAGGGAGTAAATTCAATACCCCCCCCAAGTGTTTGGGTGCTATTAATATCAGGCTGCAAAAAAAAAGGTCCTTCCATCTTAGCTCACCGCACAGCACAAGGTGTCAGTACAATTCCTTCAGCTCCTCGTAGAACACTATGTTTTTGTTTATAATATCTGAATTTTTTAAAAGATTTATTTATTTATGCATACAAGAGCCTGAGTATAGGCCGGGGTGGGGGGTGGGGGGAGAGATGAAAGGATTCACCAGAGACAGTGGGGAGCAGAACAGGCCCAGTGACTGAAATACACTGCTGAAGGGAGCAGCAGAACTGGTGCTGCAGTGGCTGCAATAGCTTTATAATGCTGAAACTTAACCCCTTGTGCCACCAGGGAGGCCCCCTATAATATCTGAATTTTTAACAGAGAAAATATATTTCTGCAACCTGCACACATCATGGATTGAAGAACATAAAAGGGAGGACTGCTGCACTTTTCATTGGCCAATTCTTTCCTGTAGGGGACTGTGGTCACATTTTTCTTTAGGTCTAAAAACTTCAAGCAACCTTTCTTTTGGTGACTAATCCAGCCTTCCTGACCACATGGGTGGGTTTATGACTCAAGTCTGCAAATTAGAGTATTCCACCCCTCTGGGAATAATAGTTGGTCCGTGGCATCTGTACTTGTCTCCCTAGATTCATCTGAGACAAGATCAATCCCTGGACTTTCCAGTTCCCAGTTACATGAGCTAATCAACTTCTCCCCTCCTAGTACCTCCACTCCACCTCTTCCTTAATTATTCTAGTTGGTCTTTGCTACCCACAACCCCAAATCCTAACTAATGAGGGGCTGGAAGAGGCAAAAAAAAAAAATAGACCTCTAGTTAAAATCACTGGGGAGGAAGAAAGAAGGGGAGAGAGAAGGGGAGAATGGGAGAGAGGGAAGGAGGAAAGAGGGAAGGAAGACAGAAGAAAAGAAGGATAAATATAGGAACGTCAAATTTTAAGTGATAAGTTTGTGTGTGGAAAGTAATTGGGAGATCTGCCTAACAGATTTTTGTTATTTGGAATAAATATTTATAATCATTACCCCCACCAGAAAATCCAAATTATCATTACAAATAGTCTTCTGAAACACTCAACATTCTCCGGATATTTTTTTTTACAAATCCTTTCTTAAGTTTTGCATATGAGGAGCCAGGAGCAGCAGCAGAAGTGACTTGCTCATGATGTCACCATGAGGAGATGGGAGAAGAGAGCTCCTCCTCTAAGTAGCTGCTAACTCTGCCTTCCTCACCTTTCCTGTTACGGCCTGTAAGCCCCAGTCAGCTTCTCTTTATCTCTTGCCTGAACTGTGGCTGTAGCCTCTCTGTTTTTCTTGGTTCTAATCTCTTCTTTATTCAACCAAGACTTACATTATCACATGAATTATTTTCCTAAATGGAAATCTGATCATGCAAAATGAAGTCTTCATGTCCATTTGGCCCATGACATCTTTGATCTGGCTTTCTTGCCTCATTATGTGCACCTCCAAACAAATTTTCTGTTGTTTCTCGAACATGTTGTGGTTTTTCTCCCTCATTTTTGTGTTCCTATTCATGACGTTCCTTTCTTCTGAGATAGCTCTCTCTCTTTTCTCTGCCTGAAAAAGTCCTAAATGTCCTTAAAATATCCAGTTTAAATATCATCATGAATCCTTCCTGAAATTCTCCATAGAAAGAGCTTCT
The DNA here is from genome assembly GCA_004024925.1 of Scalopus aquaticus. Lineage (NCBI taxonomy): Eukaryota > Metazoa > Chordata > Mammalia > Eulipotyphla > Talpidae > Scalopus > Scalopus aquaticus. The sequence continues at coordinate 40,267 of PVIJ01011172.1, read as the reverse complement.
CTTCTGCACGTAGCACTTTAGTTAATACGTTCATTATTGTATTACAACACAGAAGAAGAATGTATACATTTGTTTTCTCACTAATCTGTGAGGGCCTTCAGCAAGGGGATAGTTGCATGTGTTACCACTACCCAGCCTGTTATTGGTACATTTTGGACACTTGGCATATTATTTGAATGAATAATTCATGAATGATCAAATTAATGGTTGTAGATATTTATTAAGCCTTATTATGTACTAAACATTTTACTGGATTAACTTGTATAATTCTCTCCAGAACCTCATGAGGTAGATACTATTTCTGAAATTTAGCAGAAGGAAACTACAACTTAAAGAGTTGAGTCATCGAAAAGTCACACAGGAAACCATGGTGGAGCTAGATGATCTGACCCTGTTCTTATTCCTGCACTAATTACATCCCAAGATTGAAAACCTACTTTTTCACCAGATATTCAATTATTCCTTTTTGGCCTTCTGGTATTGGAGATCTATAGAGTCAGCCCTTTTCCCACTCAACATCCCATGAAAATTCAATCCACACTCCTAGTTATGCTCTTACTTGATTTTAGAAGGAAGGTCTGCCTATCCCCATCTCTGAGACATCTGGGTACAGGGCAGAAAAGGATGACTCACCCTCCATGGCAGAGCCCTTTGGGAGAGTTTTTTCTGTCCTTCCAGGGTGGGGCTTTAAGATTTAAAGAACTAGTCTTAATTGGAGCATTTCCCGGCTGAGTAACTACTAAATTCAGCTACGCCTTTGGTTAGCAAGTCCCAGCTTGAGGCTCTGCCCTCCCAGTTCTTCTTGGGGAGAAAAGGACATGGGAAGACAAGGGAAACCATAGCCTAGGGAAGCCTGCAAGGGAGACTCAAGGGGTGCTGATGAGGCAGAGAGCGTCAGACTGCGTTGTAGATCTCCTACTAACCCCATACACTTAGTTACCTCTTCCAACAGGTTAAATATTAATCTATGGCACCATTCCTTCCATTAGGCATTAATTAGACTGTGTTTCAATAAGTAATTCTGAGAGACACTTGCCAGAGAGAGTTTCTCCATCTTCTAATAGGCCATCTACTTAGTAGTCACAGATGAAGGGCTCTTTAGTGTTATGCAGTGATGGGAATGTCACTGGACTTAATCCTGTGGCTCATTTTACTTGGAACACTGGCCAGAGGACCAAAATGAAAAAATGCTACTTCTGGAAACCAACCCAGCCCACCACCTCGGGCTCAATGGAACATGTCAGACTTTGCAATGACCTGTTCATACTAACAACTGAAAACTGGGTCAGGACAAGCTGACCAGGCTCTCAATTAGAGTTGCCATTATTTCAGGAGTTATTGTGTGAACCCATTTGGATCTTTAAGGAAGCTGTGACTTAAAAATAGGAAAGTCTCAGCCTATGAAGCTATCCGCAGCCACTGCAGCACGAGGTCAATCCCCGGCCAGGGAACTTCCCACATGGCACAGCAGACCTCTCCTGCCTCGCCCGCTGCGCCCCTCAGCAGTGTACTTCAGTTGATCTGCCTGTTCTGCTCCCCACTCTGTCTCTGGTGAATCCTCTCACCACCCCCACACTTTAGGTCTACACCCCAGCTCTTGTATGCATAAATAATTTTTTTTTTTAAATAAGAAGAAAGGGTAGAAGCTGTGAGAAGCAGAGAGGATGGAACTGAACTCAAACTTACTCCTAGGCATCACGGGTCAAGAAGGTTGGCACCTATCACACTCAGCTGACTGTGGGGCCTCTAGCCAGTACATTTTACCCTAGCGAACCAATTTTTGTCCTTGGTTGGACCGCTCAACCAAAGCACCTTGCCCATCTCCAGCAAAAAAAAAAAAAAAAAAAAAAAAAAAAAGGTCTCTAATCTGAATGAGAGTATGCAGATGCTTTCTCTTAGGAATCCAAATTTTAAAGTAGCACAAAGGCCACTGGGGTTGGTGCCTCCTAGTCAGATAGCACTCAGCCATCTGCTGTTTAGAACACCCTTCCATTTCTACTCTAACTTCAAAATTCCTGCCTGTCCTAAGTCTACTTCTTCAACTTTCCTTTTGTCTGAAAGTTATTCCACAGTTATGAAGTCAATGCCTTTTCTGTTTGTTAGAATTTCTCTTGCTTAACCCCTAATAATCAAAATCGATATGTTGTGCAAATATATATGTACATACACTTACACTGTATTTATATGTTATGTTTGTGGAAATGTGTTTAAACACCTCCCTCCTTCACACACTGAATATTTTCACCTCTGTCTGTTTCAGTACCTGAAGTCCAGACACTGGACATGGTTAGAAAAGATTTCTTTTTTAATACATACATAGAGAACAGGTGAATATAAGGGTGATCAGTCAAACACGAACTGGTGACAATCTATTTTACCAGACTGACCTTCAGCAGCAAGAGGGAATGACAGTTTTTTCTAGACAAGAAAGAGGGAAGTGACTGAGATGCCCGGGGCCATAGAGAAATTGAGCAAGCCTCAGAAGATGTGATAAAGCAGTTTCAGAGCGCTGCTGCCACTGAGGGGGCTCCAGGGAGTGAAGACATGAATAAAGAAGGTCTTAAGCAAGTGCCTTCCTTTTCCTTCTTCTTCCTCTTGATCCCTGGGTTCTAGGCCAGGGGGTGGCTTCACTGTCAGCTACATAGGGAAGGAGGGAAGACTCCATATTTGGGGGAGCACCTGGAACTTTAATTGTGCTTTTAACATTGCTTTCATAGCAACGCGTTTTCCACAATCAAGAAATTCACACACTATCTGAACCCACCATTTTCCAAATGTTCGATGCTCCTAAAATTCCTCTACTGCATCTGGCATTAGTAGTCTATCTGGGAGGTTTCACATTTGCCCTGCCATTTGTTGTCTTCTTAAACACTAATATGAGCTATTTACATAGCTATGCCATTGCTAAACTTAATTTTGGATTAAGTTGGGTAAGTACCAAATCATTCTAGTCAACAGATATTTTAATATACAGAAATACGCCCTAATTACTACTATTAACCTAAAAATTCAGGAGACATAAGAAAGGTAAAGTACATATATTTAGGGTCAAAGAATTGCAATTTGGGTGGAAACCTAAAAACGTGCCCCAAGGAGGTGCAAAAGTCAGAGGTTTTTATGAAAAGAAAAGAGAAAGATGAAGTAAGTGGTTAAGGAAAAGAGTTAATTAGTGCTAACAAGCTTAAACTATTCTTGGCTGCATTAATTGCTTACTGATTCTATCCTTTGGCAAAAAGTCCATAATCATCAGCCCTGAAATGGATGACTTCTCAAACAATTGTTTACTTCATGGTTCCTTAAAACAAATGCTTTTTGGTCCAGTCCAAAGTTCAAATGAGATAGGCAATGCAGTTTCTCTGTAATGGCCGCCTAGCACCATTTAAAAAATGGCTCCACATATGTCAACTCTCACATTACACAATGGTACCCAGTAGGTAAAAGAAGCTATAAGAACTGATCTTATAGATCAGTTTTCACCGATGGGTAAAATATACATGCAAATTTGGCCACAAAGAGATTTCTAGGCAAATTAGATCAACCTAGAGTCCTGTTTATATAACACTGGAGTCTATAACTGTGGCTTTTGTTTAGTGCTAGTACACTGATAATAGTCTAATAGGTCAATTTATGAACTTCTCAAAGAAATTATTTCCAGGACCAGGCACTACAAATGGATATGCCATAGCTCTTACTCACCAGTTGTCCATCTGAAGATGAAAAACAATGAAGTCATGACCAGACCTGTCCAGTTAATGAAGTTTCCTGGATTGTATTACATGGTGATCTTCCCAGCATAGCTCTAGGCAGTATTACCTGGGGGCAAAGAGAAAAGAAATTCCATTTCCCACTGAGTCACTCACTGTAGCATCTTGGGCAATTTAACCACCTATGGCATTACTTATTTGAGGAATATATGATGATGGGGAAATAAGAATACTAAGTGTATACATAATTTGGAGGATAGACGAGAGATTAGTGACAATATCTGCAGAGGATTATAAGAAGCCACAAATAACTTCTTTGGGGCAGGAATATTCACAATCAGAATATAAATATGCTCCACTATGTGTTTTGTTCTTTTCTACAAAATCTTTCCAGAGAGACAGCAGAGACTCTCATTACTCAAAAGACATGTTTGAGACTTTGACAACCATATTTCATCAGTTCAAAGATACCCATTCCCATATTTTACTATCAAAATCAGGGTGTTTCTTACAATTCTTATTTCCACATCACTGAATTAAGGCTGCATCTCACAATTCATGGTATCTTAAATTTAATGATAAATGGCATTTCTTTTATCACTCATACAGATAAATCTACACAGCAGGTCTTACATCCTTTGACCAGCTAGTTTGCTAAAGGGATCATGGAGCCCTCCACTTTTATAAGGGTTGAAACATTGAGAGGTAGCCAGTAACACCCCCAAACTAATAGGACAGATTTACTTAAAACAAAGCTTGATTGATGAGTGGTCTGGCAGGGGGACACACTGAGTTCTTTGAGAACATTCAGGCAAATGTGGGTTTGAGGAGGGTTATCAGAAAGACTTCCTAGGGGAAGTGATAACTGAGATTGAAATAGAGGGCAGGAGTTATCTAGAACAATGATACTCAAAGTGTCCACTAAATCTGTTTGTTAATATCCTCTGGGCATGTACAGAGATTAAGAGTAAGCATTTAAAAATAGTTGGACTAGAAGACCTTGGGGCAGGACCTCTCCAAGTGCGCCTCTCACTTACTACAGAGCTAATCATCAATGGACAGGTAACTGCGCTGGGTAGTCTCTGGCATTACATGATCAGGCCTGTGGAGAGCTAGGACATTTCCAAGACCCAAAAGGTTTAGTGTTCCTATTATAGTAACATCAACCCACCAAAGCCCACCCACTTTGTTTTGGCTCTGGGTGATGCCCAGCATTGTTAGAAGGAGCCTATCTAGAGAGTTGTCTGAAAGCTGGATTCCAAGAATTTCTTCCAAAACACTTATAGAATGCACCATAGCAAGGATATTTCTCTACTCCCTAGCTCAGGGATGTTCCTTTTCTTCCTAACATAGCTGCAAGCATATTATGTCATGGGGAAACTTTTCCAAAAATTTACATGAAGAATGAGCTTTCGTGCAGAAAATAATGTGCTTATAAGGAGTTTAATTTTCCCCTTTGTCTTAATTTGGTTGACTTAGTATACTGAAGGTTGGGCAGCTTTGTAAGACGCTGAGAAGATGACTTCAGGAATCCTGAGTGAAAATCACATCCGGATTTCATGCTGATGGTTGCAGATGTTAAGACATCTGCGATTTATCAGACCCTAAGTGAAGCAGACACATAGCAGCACCTGCCTGATAGAATTCTTTCAGTGGTGGGGCATCTGGGGTGGATTCTGCTGACATCACATAAATTTCATCTCTATATAAAGTTCTTTCCCCTGGGGAGCACTTAAAAGGAATAAAGATCAGGAAACCACATAAAACATGGCCTCTGGCTTCTGTTAGCCAGGCCTGGGAAAGGGAACAAGCAAAAACAGAGTCCAAAACAGAGGAGACCCATTATAATGAACTTAGCAGGAGACAGGGCTAATATCTGGATAATGGACTAGAGCGTTAGTTCATCCAGAAGCAGGGGACATGACATGAATTCCATGCAACAGGCTGCATTACCCCACGGTTCTACTGTTCAAGAGTTATGGTATTGAAAGTGGCAAGCCCCATTTCTGGTTATAATTTCTTGGGATAACATTCAGCTTCATTTCGTTTCTTCACGGAAGTCAGGACTAGGGAGGAAAATCTGTCTCCCAGATAGTACCTGGAAAGGGGGAGATGGGAAGTTTGAACTAGGAAAGCTGAGGTTTGGAAAAGGGGTGTTGTGGTTCTCTGAAGCCATAAGGGAAGAGGATCATGTCAAAATCATAGGGCACCCATAGGGGAGCACAGCCCACCTCTCCCTTCCCTAAACGTGGTGTGGGGTGGGGGGAGAGTCAGAATGGGAAAAGTATACTCAATTCTTACAAATTGCAAAATGCTTGCTTTACTTTCAATTTCTTCTTTAGCAGTATAAGAATCATAAAGCTCTATCAAGACAGAAAGTAAATCAAACAAACCATGTGCTCTCAGCTACCCAAATGTCTTAGCCATGTTCTGCTTACGCTTACATCTGCCTTCCCTTAGTATCACCTTGGATACTCCAATCTCTTTGCTGTCTCATGATCAACCCATGTCTTCCATTTTCCCTTTTGTCTTTGCTGTTTCTTCTGCATGAACTCTTTATCTTTTCTTTTCCATCTGGAAAACTCCTATTCATCCCCTCAAACTGCAGTTCAATATTTTATTTTTCTGGGGGAATCTCTTCTGCTTGTCCTTTTCTCTTCTTCTAAGTAAGGCTTTTTTCCATTTTCTGCATATTGTGGATACTGTTGGCTGTCCCCTAAAATCTACTCTTCCTTTCTTCAATACAAATAGAGAGGTAGCCAGACTTAGGGCCGCCTACCCAGACACTGATTCTCCCAGACCCACCCCCAGTTTGCAGCTACTGTGACCACACAGATAATGTAAACTGATGTGATTGGTGCCACTTCCGGGTCTTAATCCCTTCTTCCTCTGTACCCTTCCTGTGAGCTGGAATATGAACAGGCCTTGACCCAGCTTTGACCACTCTATCAATTGTGAGTTATCTCTGTGTAACAAACCACCCCAAAGCCCAGGCTTAAAACAACAATCACTTTATCTCTCAGAGGGTTGGTGAAGTGGCTCTGCCTCAAGCTGCAGGCCTGTCAAGGTCTGACTCCTCACTGGAGTTGAGCTGTGATTGCCCCAAGGGGTTCACCCTGGGGCCAGGGCTGGGGGGGGGTGGGCGGGCAGCAGCTGTCTTACTCCAATGGCACAGAAGCAAGACTACAAGTCTCACCTAGCAGCCACATTTCCAGTGACTGCCCTGCCCCACCTACTAACATTCTATATTTGGCCATAGGGAGTCACATGATTGAGTCCAAATTCAAAGGGGAAGGCAGAATGTGTCTCCCACAGAAGTTTGGGGGAGTAATAAACTAATCTCCCTCAACCACACAGATAAGGACAAAGTCCTAGAATGGAAGGGAACCATTATGAAAGGAACCTGGGTTTCTCCATGAGCAGAGCACCATGTCTGCCCATCCCCTCCATTTTATAAGATAAATATCTTCATTTTTTCTGTAAGCCACCGGATTTTTGAGTTTGTTTGTTACAGCTGCTTAGCCTTTTGCCCTTTCTAAAAGAGCATGTCCTCCACTATAACATTTACATGTTATTAGTTTTCTTATTTTGTTTATTTGTTTTTCTTTCACCATTAGGAGTTTCTTGAAACAAAGAACTATGTTTTAAATAATTTTTGAACCTCTAGCACCTAGTAGAAGATCATAAAGCGAGTGTTCAATGAAAGACTACTAAATAAATGAATTTCCTACATTTTCATTATTCTCATACAGAAAATAATATGTTTAAAAAGCATTGCCTGTGGTTATGAAAATAGCAAAACATAGAGTTTTTAGATCATAACCTCCTTAAAATGTGCTGATGATATGAAGAAATAGCATTTCTCTTAAAAAAGTAGCTTTTAGAGAACAATCGTTCTTTTTTCCAGTCATTATACAGATTTAGTGCATACTTTATGTCAGGCACCAGTTAGGTGAGGAGGACATAGCAGTGAACAACAAAGACAAAATACCCTCAGGGAGCTTACATTCCATGGGGAAAGAGAGAAATAACGAATAAGTCAGTGAAAGAGAAAATCTAGTGAATGGAGGTATCAGGGAGTTGGGAGAGATGGAACTCTCTGTGAGGGTGACTTTGGACAAAGACTGAAGGAGGAAACGGAAAAAATATGTAGTTGATCCTTGGACAGTAAGGAATTAGGGTTCCTGACCCCCCCACATGTATAGTTTTTGACTCCTCACAAACTTTACTAATAGCTTGTCATTCACTTAAAACTTTATTCATAACGTAACATTCATTGACCTAAAACCTTATTCATCCTGACCCCCACACATGTATAACTTTTGACTCCCCCAAACTTTATTAATAGCTTGTCATTGACCTAAAACCTTATTCATAACATAAATAGTTGATTATCACATATTTTGTATGTTACATGTATTATAAACTGTATTCTTACAATATAGTAAGCTAGAGAAAAGCAAATGCTATTAAGAAAACCCTAAGAGAAAACACATTGACAGTACTGTGCCGTGTTTATTGATACCATAAGTTTACATCATCTGTTTACAAGAAAATCCAAGTATAAATGGGCCCACACACTTCAAACTCGTGTTATTCAAGGGTCAACTTATAACTATCTGGGAGAGTGCTTCTGGACAGACGAAAGGCCAAGTATAAAGGCTCAGGGGTGGGAGCCTCCCAGGCATGTCCAAGGAACAGCAAGAATGCTGGCTGGTGTGACTGGAGCAGGACACAGGAGAGAGAAAGTAGTAGAAAACCTTCTCAAGTGTTGGCTTCACAAAGCAGACCCCAACAGCCCAAATAGGTTTGACCACTTGGTGTCCTTACAACCTGTTCAGTCAGTAGATGTTCCAATAACAGGTTTCTGTGACTATCTCTGGTTGTGAAATCCATACTCTTGAAATGGTTCATGGCACCTTTTCCCAGATATCTTTGTGAATGATGAAGACAGTGCTTAGCAGCCAGGAGCTCAATGATCAACCCCATTTAGAGGGTTCATTTGTCTATTTTCCATTCCAAAGAGTGATTATGGAAAGTCAAAGTCAATAATCAACACCAAGTCCAAGGTGGTCCTTCAGGTCTGGCTCTCAGGAGCCGCACGGCAGGTAGTCACATCTCTTCTCCATTGCTCAACAGTGATGGCACCACGAGGGAGAGCTGGGATTGCTCTGGCGGACCCCACCCTGCCTCTCTGTGAGTGTGTATAGACCACACGTGTCTTCATTTAAGCTCCAAACCCACGTGCCCCTCTCTGCCCCACCCTCATTCCCATCTCATTCCTCTTATTTTAAGAAAAGTCATAGTCATACTTTAATTTTTGCTTCTGTGTGGAGAGGTTATATTGTGGATCAGAAGAGAAAACAAAATGAACAAAATTGAGAACTTCTGAACATACTGTCTCAAAACCACCTCTTGGGACTTATTGACTAGAAAGGAAGGGAACTAGGGTTGGGAAGGTGGGGTTAGATGCAGCTTCCCTGCCTTTGTATATATTCTAGATGGAACAGTTTAGATACTAAAAGTCAAATGTTATAAGATTATTGTCTTTTAAGCCAATCCTATAAAAACATCATCAGAACTGGTGTGTTCCAGATGTGGGAAATACCAGAACAAGAGGAGGAATTTGGGAAAGGGTGTGCTCTTTTTTATGGATTCTGACCTGTTATCTGTTGTTACGTGTTCTTCAGAACTTGAAGGAGTCTTTAGGCTCAGCACTCTGAATCACAAGTCTCTAGATTTCCCAAAGGGAAACAGTCTTGTTCCTTGTGATATATTTGCCTAGTAAATTATAATTTTATTTGTTCTATTAAGCAACTAAAGTTCAGCACATTTTTATTCATTTTATTCAATAGGCACTAAACGATTCTGTATGCCAGATGCCTAATCAGATTAAGGAAACCTGCATGTTGGCCAAAGGTTTAGGCTTTCATGCTATGGAGAATTTTCCCATGCTCTGATCTAAACAGGAAAGTCGGTTCTGTCTTCTCTACACCATCTCAAGGAAGGAGATGAGGCAACCCAGAGCTTTCAGAGAAGAACCTACCTCATATGAGGGCTTATTAGAAATCCCACCTCCTCTACCTTGGTCCTGTTTATTGGGACTGAGAGTGGGAAGAAGTTACATGGGATTAAAAAGAAGGATTTAGCCATCAGCTGACTCATTTCATGGCCAATTTTTTTTTTAGCCACCAAGTTATATGTTAATATGACAAAACTGGGCTTAGCTCCCAAACAGGATGAATGCAGCTTGTGGCAGAACCAACATCTATACCCTAAGGAGAAGCAAAACCTGAATCACCTTCCAGAAGAAAGTCAGTTGTAACCCCAAGCTGTGGAACACAGATAATCCGCTGACCCAGGACTGGCTTCAGTAGCTTTAATACTTACCCTGACCAGACCCCGAGGCTGCACTGAACAATTTGTCCTATCAGAAAAAAGTAGGGCCTCCCTGGTGGCGCAGCGGTTGAGCGCTGCACTGTGGAGCTGTCAGCAGTGCGCGCGATGCGAGTTCGACGCCCAGCCGGGGAGAATCCCACATGGTGGGGCAGACCTCTCCTGCCTCGCCCGCTGCTCCCCTCAGCAGTGTATTTCTGATCTGGCTGTTCTGCTCCCTGCTCTGTCTCTGGTGAACCCTCTCGCCGCCCCACGCCTCTGGCCTGTACCCCAGCTTGTATGTACAAATAAATAAATCTTTAAAAAAAAAGAAAAAAGTAGTAGATCTACGGCCACCAAACATCAGTGATAGCAGTCTTAATGCATATTTCTTGAGAAGACAAAGCTTTTCATCTCATATCACTCAAGCTTTTATAAAAGTCTTTATTTTAAAATCCATAATTTTTCTTGAAATTTTCCTCTACGGGTTACCATTTCACTTTCCATTCTCTCCTTTCCCATACATATTCCACACAGGTTCTAAAACCCCAGAGGAAGTCCATTTTGGTAATCAAGGTGGTTTCGCTATACAATGAAACATTACTCCATCATAAAAAGAATGGCTGATACATGCTACAACATGTATGACCCTTGAAAACATGCTAAGTGGAAGAAACCTGACACAATGGGTCACCCACTGCATGATTCCTTCCATATGAAATATCCAGTTAAGTAGATTCAAAGATACAGGAAGCAGGTTGGTGATTGCCAGGGGCTGGGGAGAAAGGTAATCAAAGTATCTGCTTATAAATGCAGGGTTTCTTTTGGGGGCTGATGAAAATGTTTTAGAACTAGATAGAGGTAGCGACTGTGCAACATTGTAAATACTGAAGTACTGCTGAAGCGTTCAACTTCCAACAGTTCATTTTACTGTATGTGAGGGCCATCCCCTAACAATTTCGTTAGAAAATAGTCCAACAAGCATGTCTTAGTATTTAACCATGCCTCCTTACTCCCCACCTTCAAGAGCTTATAAAAGTGTATTTGCAACAAAACTGGTGAGCTGAGACTAGTGGCAAAAAAATATTTTATTTTTTCCATTCACCTAAGAAAATCTCATGGGCAGAATGGATCCATACAGAGTAGGTCCTATTGAAACTGCCTTGGGCAGGACCTTGATAAGCCATAGCCCAACCAAGCCATTTGGGGGTCATCCTTCCTATATTAAAGTCATTACAGGCAATCTATACGCATATCTATGTCTACGAATTTGTGTTTTATTTTGTTCCTGAGTAAAATTCCAATAGAGGAATTCTAATTTTGTCTCGAATTTAAGTCATACACCTCTCTTTGGCTATTTTGTTGCTGGTGACACATCCCAGGAAGCAGCTGGCATTGTCCCACCCCTTGATCTGCATAGATGGAGATCAGGGGTGTTGGTGAAAAGGAATAGTAGCGCCAGTTCATATTGCATAGCATCTTCCCATAGTTTTTCATATTTAATCCTTAAAGCACTTGAAAACATTATTATTCCCATTTTACAAGCAGCAGCCTAAACTCAGATTAAGAAAACAAATGCCAGGTATATTTCAGGGACTTAGGATCTGATAACACTGGTCAACAATGAGATCGTTAGTGACTTAAAAAGGCCCTAATCTGTAGTCTCTTGGTGTGCTGAACATGAATATAATGCTGAAAATTTTTTATTAGCTCTCATTTTGAAGATACTTCATATCATTCATTTTATCCAATAGAACTGCAACAACATCCTAAATCAGCCTAGAGTGATGTAATATTGCATTGCATTGCATAATACCATCATGCACACATCATCCAGAGTTGATTGCATCATCAAGACTCCAACAATGGAATCTTCTAGAAGAAGATGTCACAATTACTTTATATCAAAAGACCCACCAGCAGTTGGAGCCTTTCTTCAGAAAGGAAAGTATTAAGTATTCTGGTATTCTATTCCGATATTGAGGGCCTCATGAATGCCTTAGAAATCACTCATTTTTTCTTTAAATATATTTCTATTGTTATTTATGTCTTTTACGTTTTGTACTCCTCTGGGGTAACCCACCACCAATTCACCTGTGATCCATCTCTGTGGTCCCTTGTGTTCTTTTTCTACTCCATTTTGTGCCCTTACCCTCCCCTCCCCC
>PVIJ01011172.1:0-27923 GCA_004024925.1 Scalopus aquaticus | reverse complement strand
ATCACTTTAAGCAGCTACTGAATTCCATTAGAGTATAACAAGTACAGCTGGCACATCTGTGGTGATTTGAAGCTAGTTGCCCTTTTAATGAGACTGCGGCAGGGATATACAAAATACATGTGTTTCTTATGGGAGTGGGATAGCCGAGCAAGTGAATTGCACTACTTGCGGAAGGAATGGACTCATAGACAAAATGTAGCAGTTGGAGAGAAGAATATCCAGCACCCAGTTCTGGTCCAGGCTCACAAAATCCTGCTATCACCCCTTCACATCAAATTAGGTTCGATGAAGAATTTCGTTATAGCCATGGACCGGACCTTGCAAGCTTTCCGATACCTGCATGAAAAGTTTCCTCAACTCAGCGAAGCAAAGATTAAAGAGGGAGTTTTTGTGGGTCCTCAGATTCGAGAGCTCTTCAAAGATGACCGGTTCAACAACTTGCTGCAGGGTGATACGAAACAAGCATGGAATGCTTTTCGCCTTGTGTCTACAAACTTTCTTGGGAATGTTAGGGCAGAAAACTATAAGGAGCTAGTAGAAGACATGCTGATGCAGTATCAGAAACTTGGCTGCAATATGTCTCTAAAGATCCACTTCCTTCATTCCCATCTGGACTTCTTCCCTGAAAACTATGGTATGGTTAGTGATGAACATGGCGAATGTTTTCATCAAGATATCGCATCAATGGAACAAAGATACCAGGGAAAATGGTCCACTACAGTGCTGACTGACTACTGCTGGACACTTCCCAGAGATGCTCCTGAACAGCTGTACAAGAGACAAGCGAAGAAATCTAAGAAGTAGTCTATGACTTGATATTTTACAGGTATTAACCGTAGGCCTATTACTATTGGCATGCATTTCGTGATGTATAATTTATTGCAGATTACAAAAACAACTAGAGGCAAAATTAGAATTTGACTGTCATATTCATGTTAGCACATACAAATTGATAGGAAATGATTAATTTTATTTCAGTAACATGACTTTTGTAAAAATTTGTTGACCAGTGTAATAAGACAAAACCCAAAAGGCAATGTTAAGGATTGAATTGTATTCCCACTCCCTTCCCCGCCCCCAAAAATCTATGTTTGAGTCCTAAACACCCTCCTCCCATTACTAAGCCCCTAAATGTTACCTTATTTGAAGACAGGAGTTTTACAGAGGTGAACAAATTACAGTGAGGTCACAAGAGTGGACCCTGGACCAAGAAGACCGGGATTATTATAAAAAGGAGAGATTTGGACACAGACACAAACACACATGAAGGAAAGATAATGTGAAAAGACACAGGAGAGGGGCATCCTTAAGCCCAGAGAGAGAGGCTTGAAACAGGTTCTTTTCACAGAGTCCTCAAGGGCACCACCCCAGTGGACACACTGACCTCACACTTCTAGCCTCTGGAATTGTGAGGCAATCACTATTTAAGCCACTCAGCTTGTGGTACTTTGTTATGGAAGCCCTAGCAAACTAAATCAAGAGGGAAGGAACTGGGGGGAAGTGTGGATGCCGGTTCCTTACTAATGGGAAGGGGTAGCAGCCAACATCACTGGAGAAACTTCACAGTATACCAGTCCTGTGCTAGGCAACGGGTACCAGCTCCAGAGCAACTGCACTGGAGTTTTGAGTTTCCAGGTGGGAGAAGGAGTTTCTGTCCTAAAAGAAGAATCCAGCACAAGTGGGAGTCCTGGAAGGCCCGTTATAGCCGAGGGTTGACCATGATGGGCAAAGGAAGCTGAGCATGAGGTATGAGAGGGAGGGTGAGTGTAGTGGTGACCGGCTTGAGAAGGCATCAGGACCCCCTTCTCTGTTCTCCATCCCTTCTCTCTTCTTACTATGTGGGATCACTTTGCAAATAAACTGGTAATGGGCCTCCCTGGTGGCGCAATGGGTTAAGTCACAGTACTATGAAGCTATCCAGAGCCACTGCAGCACGAGTTCGATAGCCAGCCAGGGAGCTTCCCACATGGCACAGCAGACCTCTCCTGCCTCACCTGCTGTTCCTGTCAGCAGTGTATTTCAGTAGATCCACCAGGTCTGCTCCCCACTCTGTCTCTGGTGGACCCTCTCACCACCCACCCCCATTCCTCTGACCTATACCCCAGCTTGTATGCCTAAATAAATAAATCTTTAAAAAAAAAACAAACTGGTAAGATGTTTGGTTACCCTGAATTGAGTTGTATATAGAGAGAAAATAAGCACCATCTTTTAGAATATGAAAAGAATATAAGCACTTCCTTATATTAGTTTCTTCAGACTGCTATAACAAATGGCCACAAATGTAGTTATTTAAAACCACACAACTTTATTCTTTCTCAGTTCTAGAGGCCAGAAGTCCAAATGCAAGGTGCTAGCGGAACTACGCTCCTTCAGAAGGCTCGAGGTGCTACTTGATGGTGACCACGTCCCTCCAGTCTCTGCCTCTGTGACTCTGGACTTGCTCCTCTGGGTCTCCCCTGTCTCTTATAAGGACACTTGTCATTGGATTTAGGGCCACTGCAGATAATCCAGGGTGATTTCATCTTGAGCTCTTTATTACATTTACAAAGCCCTTTTTTGATGTTCTGGGGGTTATGATGTGCACAAAATTTTCAGAGAACCACCGTTCAACCTACCATACTACTTAATAATTTTAAGAATATTGATTATATAATTTATTAATTTGATAGGGACACCTTAGCAAAATTCCACAGACTAGGTGGCTTAAACAACAGAAATTTATTTCCCTGCAGTTCTGGAGGCTGGCAGTCCAAGGTCAAGGGGCCAGCTCAGCTGTCTTCTCGGAAGCTTCTCCCCTTGGCTTACAGACAGCTGTCCTCTTGCTGTCTCTTCACATGAACTTTCATCTGTTTATCGCTCCCTGTGTCTCAGGGCCCACCCAAACAGCCTCACTAACTTAATATCACCTTCTTAAAGACTTTATGCCCAAATATGGTCATATATTGAGGTATGGGGTTTAGGGCATCAACAAAAAGTTTAGCAGGACACAGTTTGCTCTTAATACACGGTGAAATGATACTTTGGCTATTTTGGGTTAGATAAGATATATTATTAAATTTTAAATTAAAAGGGAAAGGTAGGGAAGATTTAACTCCTCACAAATATGTCCAGGGCCCGCATTTAAGTCTCCCCATCCCCAACACTCTTCTACCATTCCTGGCCAGGACAAAGTATCTTAGAGGGGAATCCTAGGACCTTGGTTCTCTGGGTAGTTTGAGGAATACATGGGAGAAGGGGGCCAGGGGTGGTGTTACTGAGGACTTTCAAGGACAGAACAAGATCTATTAATTCTTTTGAGTACCTGTCATGTAACAATGACACTCCCACCACCTACTACTCCCCCCCCTTCCATACATACTCCAACTCTTTAAGTTTCAAGCAAAATCTGTCACACGCCTAAATGTCTATTTCTTTCAAGAAATCTGAGAAAGGGCCTCTTTGGCATGAATCTGAGAGGAGAGAATAGTCACAGAAGTGGGATATACATGAGCCCAAGGCTAACAGGAGCAATGTGGAATTGCAAGTGACCACAAAAGTCCTGGGAGTTTGCAAAGATCATTGGGAGGGCTCCCAGCTTCCCACAGGATGTGTGATAGGGGGTTGAGCTAATTTTATTTTGATCTCAAAGGACACAATGACGTCAACTGACATCTGGGTTACACTTGTTATCAAGGAGTTGAAATGAAGACACATGAGGCATGCTTATCAAATTTGTGGAGGACAGGAAGCTAAAAGGAACAGCAAACACATAATTAGAATCCACAAAAGTCTCTATAAGCTAGCATGGCAGCCTGAATTTAATAAGAGAAACTTAATAAGGAGAAAGGGAATGTCCTGTACTTGAGATTAAAAAAAGAAAAAACTGGGGCCTCCCTGGTGGCACAATGGGTTAAGTTGCAGCATTATGAAGCTATCCAGAGCCACTGCAGCACGAGTTCGATACCTGGCCTGGGAGATTCCCACATGGCACAGCAGACCTCTCCTGCCTTGCCCACTGCTCCCCTCAGCAGTGTACATCAGTAGATCTGTTCTGTAGATCCATTCTGCTCCTTGCTCTGTCTCTGGTGAATCTTCTCACCACCCGACACCTATGGCCTACACCTCAGTTCTTGTGTGCATAAATAAATAAATCTTTAAAAAAAAAAAAACTGTAGGAAGCACATGGAAAAGGGCCAGGGTTTTCACTCAGAGAAGGGTGCCCCAAAGGTAGATGGGATCTAAAGCTGTGCTAGTGGAAAAATGAGATGCAGAAAGTAATTCACGATTAGCTTCATTCTTCTTGGAGTAGCAACATCAGCTCAGCTCATTATACATCACGAAGTATGCAAACGGAAGCGTGTCTGGAGAATGAGTGCCGATTGTGATCACTACCAAAGCAGGAATAATGCTGTTTAGCTGGAAAAGCAAAGGATACTAGAGACAATGAGAATTTACTATAAGAATCCAAAATCTGCCACATGAAAGAGGATAGAGTTTGTAATGTATGTCTCTGAGGAGTGAAATCAGGACAGTAGGTATACACTTAGGGAAAAACTGAAATAGTATAGTGAAGAAAACAAATGGATTAGGGTTTGTTTGACTAGAATTAACAGAAAACCTGATTAATAATGGCTTAAACAACAACAAAAAAAAACCTGTTACTTAAAAAAAAAGCATAGAAATAGCCTGTGGTTAAAACCTCAGGCGTTTTCCAATCTTCCTCCCCCCCATCCTTAGAGTGTTGGTTTCATCCACCTAGCTGTTGCCTCATGGCACAAAATGGCTGCTGAAGCGCCAACAACACAGCATAAATCAATGCTTAAAGCAAGGGACTAGAGTGGTGGTGAGGGAACTGCCAGTGTTGTGAAAAGGACTTTTTCCTTACTAGTATTGTCCTTTTTTTTCAGAAAAGAAAATAATTTCTGAGATGTCTTTATATATCTCATTGGTCATAGTGAGCTATATGACCAATTCTATCAGCAAGAGAGACTGGAAAAGAAATAGCTAGCTTTTCCAGACCATATAGGGGAAACTGGCAAGGAAGAAGGGAATGGCTTTTTAGTAATCCTCAGTAGTGTCTGCCACAACAAAAACTAAACTGTTTATCAACTTCCAACTTATTATTGTCCTGGTCTCTTTAATGCAAGTATGTGTATTTTACATAAACACATATGTTCATATATAAATTTTCACATCTGTGGAACTGTGTGTTGTGAATAGTTTCACTTACTTAATATTTTTCTTAATATTTTACTATCAGTTCGTAGAATTTTGAAATCCTTGAAAATACAATTTTCAGCAGTCACATAAGGTTTTGTATGTTATTCCACACACAACAACTCCCCTACTCTTGGATACACAGTTTATTTCTAGTTGAATTGAACTTTCTAGCCATCTTCTCCAGAGACAGAATGGTGTGCCTTAGAAGGTAATGAGATGCCCACCCCGGAAGTATTCCATGCAGAAATGAATGGATAAGGGCCTCCCTGGTGGCGCAGCTGGTTAAGCACAGTGCTGTGGAGCTGTTGGCAGCTGCGGTGAGAGTTCGATGCCTGACCAGGGAGTATCCCATATGGCACAGCAGACCTCTCCTGTCTCACCCACTGGTCCCCTCAGCAGTGTTCTTCAGTAGATCTGCCTGTTCTGCTCCCCATTCTGTCTCTGGTGAACCCTCTTACTGCCCCACACCTCTGGCCAGCACCCCAGCTTGTATGCATAAAATAAATCTTTAAAAAACAAAAAAAGAAATTAATGGATATGACTTAGCATGGGGTGGGCGGATGTTCAACTCTATGACATTTCAGGCCCATCCCCACCTTGAGATGCCGACAGTTGTCAAGGAAAGAGACACAGACATGGCCAGGCATTTTTGCTGTGCTCTCTGTTTCTCCTTCACATTCTGCAGCCCCAGCTCACAGGCTGTGTGACATTCCCCCTCCAGATATCCCCAAGGACAGCATTTTATACACCTGTCACACCATCTCTCTCACCATCTCCTGTCAATGAGGGCAGACTGAATTGTTCTTTAAATGCTCTAAAATTGCCTGAATGAAGACAGCAACACCTCTGGCTCTTGTCAGTGGGGCCCAACTTGAGAGTCAGTGTGAAGAGCCCAAGCCTGATAGAAGGGGTGAGGGATGGAGAGAGCCTGATGACACCAAGAGCTGATGACAACATTCCCTGATGCTCCTCTGCTGCATCTTATGGCTTGGAAGCCTATTTGTGGCTTTGTGGCTTGTTGTAGAGACAGGCCAGAGCAGGTATCTTCATTGGATCGCCTTTGAAACACTGCTAGTGTCGTGTAGGTGAGCTGAGTAGTGAAGCATTATCATTTCTGAAGGTTAGTGAGCCAGGCTGTCACAGTTGCCAGAGTGGTTTTGGGGGACAGGACAGGATCCTATCAGTGAAGGGTTTGATATCAACTTTTGCTATATATAGTTACGTGTTAGGTCTAAATGAATCTAAACTTTCCTTCCATGGAACCTACAGGTATTTATCTCGTCAACAGGATCAACATGCCCCATCTCCAATTAAAAAAATAGATTCAAAACCAAGATATTTAAGACCCAAGGTGACCACTGAATTATTAAAAAATAATACTCATCAGCAACTTTGCCAGCTTATTCTCAGCTATGTGGAGCTTAGCTCATGCCTCTAGTATCTTGCTCTTTTAGGTAGCTTTAGGGAACAAATATTCAAAGGTCAAATAAATTTCGGTAAACTTTAGTGACATAATATTACTAACACCAAGCACAAAATAAAACAGTAAGGAAATTTTCCATGATTTGGTCTTTTTTTTTTTTTCTTCTTCTAAAAAGGGAGGTCTAGTTGCTTGGTGGGTGCATGGAATTGTAAAGGCCACACAAATTTCACAGGGTAGCAGTCCCATAGTCATTCTCTTGCCTCTGAGGGCACTGTGTCTACCAACACCACACAACATACTCACAGCTCTACCACCAGCTCCTTAAGGACAGAGTAAAGGCTGGAGCAGGGATCTGAGCAGAGGGGCTCATCTGTGTCTCAATTCAGCCAACAACTGTCCCAAAAGTCTCTTAATGAGACTCTTAATTCCCCCAGGAATTCATCTTTCCACATATACATTGTATGCGGTGCATGAATTTGACTATCAGAAGGAATCTTGAAAAGTTCTTTCTACTAATAGCTTTCCCTTTTCCCCTGGAATAATATCAAAGAATCCCTCTTTACTTTTATTAAATTAATTAAATAACTCAATATTATTTTAGCTTTGGATTAAAGACAAGTCTCATTCTGTTAATCACAAGTCTCCTAAAATTCTATTGATTCTAAGTCTTGGAACAGAACAAAATGTGTCTAATCTTGGTGAAGCACAAGTTTGAGAAGATATTACATATCCTACTTTTATTCTCTACTGAACCCTCCTAAGATGCAGAACATTGTATGAGGCAACCTGGTGGTTTATAGAACTGGAAAGGCCAAGTTCCTGGTCAACAGACACTTTCGACATGGAGGAGAAGCCAGTTGGACAAATGATCAGTATAGGTATTGAAAGAGAAAGAAAAAGGGAGATGCGTAGGTGTCACATAAAATAAGAGCAACTGTAGTAGAGACATCTGGGATACCTGTTCGGCCCACAATGATCTGCTTTCTCTGAGAATGACCTTCTCCCTCAGATTCTGCACCAGCAGCCCTATTTCCACGCCATCACCCACACCACGTCATCAGGAGTAAACACCTGACCAAGGTGAGCCAAATTCTCTCTCCTGAGGATTTGAAATTGTGATTCGGAGCACTTGAAAATTCAAACAATTTAGGGCAGGTGTCTTGAATAAGGACGTTAGGAAATGGGTACAGGTAGTTAGGACTGGGGTGGGGGCAAGCCCATTTATCAAACGAAATAAGTAATAATCTGTTGGAGTCGCAGTACCCCCCAACCCAGTAAACTTCTTTCCTGCCTCACTCTGGTCTTGACATTGAATTCTTTCCTCACCAAGACAAGACCCAAAAGCTCCCGGGGGAACCTTGGACTGCCAGGCCTGATTCAGTGTCTACTAAAGGAGACAAAAGAGAGCAGAGAATAGCAACCTTCAGACACCAGAGACAGAGAAGATGGCTGCCTTGGTGGCTAATAGCTTTGCCCTTTCTGGTTCCTGACCTCCATGGGGCCCTGGCAACATTCCTATGTTCCTGAAACATGTTTGTTTCCTTTGAGAAGTTTCCCCTTTCTTCTTGGGTTGGTTGAGCCACATAGCTGTGACTTAGAGTCAAACCAGCTTTGACGAGGACTTGAGTGCTAACATGTCCCTGCTCATATAAAAAAGATAAATAATCCAAAATAGTCAATAATCCAAAAGCCACTTTGGCATTGGCAGACGCTGTGAAATGAGTGTGCTTAAATTGCTGGAATTCATGACACCCTGAATGAAATTTCTGCAAGCCCACGATAACATAAACTGGATTGTCAGAGACCAGCAAAGCCTCTCCATTTCCTTTCTTGTAGGCCTGGCTCTTCTCTGCCCTCCGACCCTCACAGGACATGGAAGTATCGCCTCACCCTTCACCACATCTCCCCAGAATGCCTACAACAGCCTCCTCCGCTGTCCGGTTTATCATATCATGTTATAGGAGGAGGTAATTTTTTTTTAAGATTTATTTATTTATACATACAAGCAGAGATGTGGGGCGGCGAGAGGGTTCACCAGAGACAGAGTGGGGAGCAGAACAGGCGGATCAGAAATACACTGCTGAGGGGAGCAGCGGGCGAGGCAGGAGAGGTCTGCCGCACCATGTGGGATTCTCCCTGGCTGGGCGTCAAACTCGCATCGCTGCTGCCCACAGCTCCACAGCACAGTGCTTAGCCGCTGTGCTACCAGGGAGGCCCCCAGGGGGAGGTAATTTTTTAAAAAGCCCTTCCTTACAGCTACAAACAAAAAAGACAGCACCCTGAGAAGATGGTCAGTAGAAGAGGCTAGAGGACCACTGGATTCTTTTTAGAAAGAGTTTGCCATTACAACACAGATGATTTATAAAGCAAATAATAACTAAAAGGCATCTGAGTGGCTGGTTTCCTGGCCAATGAGGGTTTCCAGTGTGGTTCAGATGTTTCGATGAGAGAGCCACACAGAAAGGAAGCTGAGGGTACATAGGAATGAAAACTATTGGAGACACCAGAGGGATGAGGACTGTTTGAGGGTTGTCCTAATGCTTGTTGGGGTGAGGAGGAGGTGCTGCTTGGGGCAGGGTAGGGGGTGGGGTTGGCAGGAACTCTGGAGCAGTAGCTACAAAAGCTGGGGGAGGGTCTATATTCCTGGAAACAGAGGCCACCAATTGCATTAGAAGAGATTTCTTTGTATAACCCAAGCTTTCCTCAAGGCAAAATTATCCGTTCCTCTTCCTCTTGGCAGCTCCCCATGCGTAAAATTAGGTTAAAATCACACACACTCATACATACACTAAAGCACATGGTATCACACATACTATGCATCTGCCTAGAGTTCCTCTCATCACTACCTTACCCTGGCATCACAAATACTTGAGGGACCTAAAATACCACTGTGAGTGAACAAGAACCACACCGTGTCGCCTAGGGGTGTACACTGAGGAACAGTGTCCAGTTTAGGAGGACTTTGTCATGTAGGTGGCTTCATTCAATCATAAAACAAGGAGAATTGAAGGGAACTCAGGATCCCCTTCCAACACAGTTCTGCGGTTTCCAGATGAAACCAAGGCTAAGTGCGGTTACAAAAATGATCCTAGTCCAAAGACTTCCTAGCCTTGGCCAGCTTTAGCTTTGTCTCCCAGTCTAACAGGACAGGCTGCCTGGCCAGACTCCAGGTCCCAGCAAGCCAGGCTTCACCAGCAGGCCTCACAAGTGTCCAGCAAAGAGGTTGCCTAGCTCATGTCCCACCCTGGCTCATTACCTGCATGCAGGCAGGGTTCTCCCGGCTTTCTGGCTGGCCCTGCTGCCACCTTTCTTTGTGGGACAGCTGTGCCAGCTTGGCCGCTGGTGCGTTCAGTCACAGGTCCTGCCTTTGTTTGGTTGGGAAGCAGGGTCAAGTTCCAAATCCTACTACTACCACACAAGGCATTCCCACCCGGATTCTGGGAGCCTGCACTACTGTGACACTTGGTCACATGAAGCCCAGGCTGAGGCTTGAGCAGAAAGAAGAGGAAGCAGCAGTCTCCAGCAGTCACAGTGTGGCTTCTCTTTCCAGAATCACCCTCCTGTATTTCCTTGCCAGTTGGCTCTTATTATTAACCATTCTTTTGTGCCTCCATCACTACAGTCCTCCTTTGCCCTGAAGAGCTTCTTTCCTGGGAAATACTTGAATCATTCGGTAAAATCTAGCTTAAAAGATCTAGGTCAGTGTTTCTAAAAGTGAAGTCCACATCGGAAACACTGGGATCTTGCTAAAAATGAAGACTGAGAACCCCACCCCAGGTTTTCTGAATTGTTGAATAGAATCTCTTGTGTAGCGGCTGGAACTCTGGCGGCTTAACAAGCCCTCAGGCAAATGTGCGTTAGTTGTTGGAAGCTGTGAAGGTGTAAGAGCAAATGGGTCTGACTCTAGTACATCTTGCCATCAGGTGCAGTTTTGTTCCCTAAGTCCTCTGAGTCTTTTCTTCTGACACTTATATAGAGCTATACAAAGAACTTTGAAAATATCAGCTTAATGACTAAGATGATTATTTCTCCCTGACCTCATCTTATCAAGTCCCAGCAGCAGAAGGATAATTACCCATGGAGGCAAGATGCCTAAAACTGGGGCCCGTGGTCCACCTTCCATCCCCTTCTCCACATAGAATTCCTAGTTCCCCTTTTGTCCCATGAGACCTATTTAAAAGTCTAGTGACCATTTGGGGTGTGCAAATCTATGTGCCTCTTTTTGTGTATCATCGACTGGAACCAGTGGCCTCCACTTTACCTGCTCAGTAAATAAGATAACATGAAGACACTGAAACTCTTTTCAGCTTTATTTTCAGAAGGAACCCACAGGAATGTAGAAGGCACCACTCCCTTCAAAACCAACTGCCTGCCAAAAACCCGAAATAAATAAATGAGATGGCATTTCTGTGCCCAAGATGTCTCTTCATTCCTTGACAGGGGTAAAAATTGATGTTAGGTCTGCAGCCTTGTTCAAACTATGAGCAAAAAGCTGACAATATCTTCTTGTCACATATTTTGTGTCTACATCTTGTCTCTGAAGCACTCAAAGCATTTTCACCAATCTCTGTCATGGTGTCATGCCATCTATTTCATAAGTAACCAGAGGGTTATATGATTATATGATTTGCCCAAGGGAGAGCAACTATGGAACAGCAGAATTCCAGAAGTCAATCAAGGTAACTGGACCATTGGGTCAGAGAACCAAGCCACACTTTCTGTGTGAAATTGCCTCTTTGGGTATTCAGGACAGATTCATCTTGTTGGCAAGCATGCCAGTCTGCAAAAAAAGCTGACCCACAGGTATCCCCGTTTCTGTATCTTCCCCAACTTTTATATCCTGCTTATTGACACTAGGATTTCCCCCATTCCTGTTATTTTTAAAAGGGGAAAAAAGTAATAAATTAGCTAATATTACAAAGTTAATAAGGACTTAACATATTATTTTCCCCAGAGTTATCTGTACTGTCGAAGAGAAGCGTAGAAGAGGATTGTTTTACTCAATGAAATGATCAGCAAATTGTGAAATGTTAGGCATCAGTGAGATAGGGAAATGTTTGGTATTTCTCTAAAAAGAATAGCATACTTATTCTGCCCAAGCAAATAAATGCCAAACCCTGTCTAGGAGATAGAGAAAATTAGAACGAAGAAACTGTCAAGCATAATATGAATTAAAGCAGCCAAATTGTATTCCAAATCACCCCCAAGAAGGAGATTTTAGAGATCTGGAATCACAATGTTAAAATAAAATCTATAAGTTTTCATATCCAGAGACTTCCTCTGTGGACCAAGATGGAGGAACAAAAGCTAGAATTTTTTTTTCCTGCTACTGAAAACAACTAAAAAACCAGATGAGCTATATGAAACAATAGTCCTCAAGACATGGGACAATCACATGGGCAGTGAAAGGCAGTGATCCCTGAAAGATGGGAAATGAGCCCTAAAACTGCCCCAGTTTATTGCATTAGGAATTTTCACACCACAGCACACGAAGGTGGAATGCAGATGGAGCCTAGCTGTCTCGATGAGTAGGAGAAACCAGGGAGGCCAAAATGTCTAAAGACCAAAGGATTCTGGGGATTTGCAGAGAGTCACCTCTTAAGCATGTAATTGAGTATTGTTCTTTGTATACACGACAGGAAATGACCTGAGACCAGGTAAAGGACCACCTGAAAGATTGAAGGGAGTCACAGTGCTGGAAATAATCCCTGTTTCCAACAGAGTGCAAAACCTTATAATTCGTAAGGTTAAGGGTGAACTACTCTGAAACATCTTAACTAGGTAGTGGGAAAATTTAACCTAGACTGTACACTGCCTCAGCCCTACCTAACAACGCTTACTCAAGAAGAAACATATATTCTTGATAAATACTCTCATTAAGTAGGAATTGATGTGAATGAGCCTCTTTCGAAAAAAAAAACCCTTACCATTATCACCATACTTGATAGTAAAAACTACACCTTTTCCCTAAAATCAATAAAAAGGCAAGGCTGTCCACTCGCCTAATGAATATTTAACATTGTGCTAGAGGTTCTAGCTTGTTCAATAAGGCAAGACAAAGAATTTTACATCATCTGTGTTAGAAAGGAAGAAGTAAAACTTTCCTAATTCACAATCTATGCAGAAAATTCTATGAAACCTATAAAAGAACTACTGGAACAAAAAAAGTGCATTCTGTGCAGAATGCCACTGGGATCTCGATAGGGGTTGCATTGTCTTCACATATTGCTTTAGGCAAAATGACTACTTTGATAAGATGAACTTTTTAAGGAGGGAGTGATGACAGCCAAGAGGAATGTCATATTCCCCAAGTTAGCAGATGAGAAAGTACCAGATTTTCTTTTTTTTTTTTTTTAAGATTTATTTATTTATGCATACAAGCTGGGGTATAGGCCAGAGGTGTGAGGTGGTGATAGGATTCACCAGAGAGAGAGTGGGGAGCAGAACAGGCAGATCAACTGAAGTACACTGCTGAGGGGAGCAGCGGGCAAGGCAAGAGAGGTCTGCTGCGGCATGTGGGCATCTCCCCAGCCGGGTATCGATCAAACTGGTGCTGCAGTGGCTGTGGATAGCTTCACAGGGCTGCGCTTAACCCGTTGCACCACCAGGGAGGCCCAAAAGTACCAGATTTTCAAACTGTTTCAAACTATTTTTGAACTTTATGTAAATAAAATCATACATCATCTTAAAAATTAAAAAGAACAAGCAAAATACGTATGTTATCTAGCCTGAGAAAGGAATGTCTGCTGCTATTCTCCCAGCTCTCTGCAGCCTTGCGTTGATCCAGGCAGCCATTACCAATCAGAATCAGATGCTGCGATAAAACCCACTTTCCATCTCTGACCCAGGTCAAACGTCTCCTTTTATCAAACTGAGGACCAAGTGCAGAGCAATTCGGAGCTAAACAAAAACTGGTATTGAGGGCTCTGGTAGTTAACCCACTGTGCTCTCCAAATACAAATTTAAGAATATTGGAATAAGAAACTAAAGCCAGAGTCCAATAAAGAGAGGCTTGCAGAAGACCGGGAGAAAAATATCAAGGACTTGAAAGGGATATCTGAGGTGAACTCTTGAAGAATGTCAATGAGGTGTGGTAGGGTTGATGTTAAATACATTTCATCTTCATAAGACGAATGATAGTTTTCATGCAAAGGAAAGAGTTACAGGAAAACTGATATTTTTTCTTTTTATATTTTTAATAATGAAACTGTTAGAATGACTCAAACTATTTTTGACCAACCACAAAAGTGATTCAGAGGGCTAGAAAATTGCCCTATTTGCAAATAAGAGCAAGACACAAAATGATGTAAGATAACATAAAATGTAGCCAATAAAATGATACATAGCTATACACAAGTATTATGAATCTTAATGAGAAAATACATCATTGGTTTGAGGCACAAATAAATATTTCTCTTAAAAAGTAATGATTATTTAATAGCTGTCTATAAGTCATGTGTTCATTTAAAATAATCATATGTGCCTATTAAAATAAAGACAATGCCACACACTGATGGGTAACACTTAACAAATCCACAGATGGTGGCTTTGACTTTCCAGGATTACTACTATTGTGACTTCCTCGTGAGCAAGAGCGAGGCTTCCTCATCTTCATATTGTCAGGACTAGCAGGATCTCTGGCATATAATCAGTCTTCTTTTTGCAGCTTCTTAGCATGAGATAATAAATATCCTTGCTGTTTGAGTCTGTCACGTACATGTTTTCTTACTTGAACCCAATCTGGCACAATCATTTCATGAGTTCCAGTTTCCTCAATTATAGAAGTAGGATTTTGAAGAGAGTAAACGAGATAATGCCTTTAGAACTTGCACGGTGTTGGTCTCAGGAAGTGCTAAGTAAATGTGAGTTCCCTACCCCTTCGCTCATAGAATTTTCAATTTAAACCTTAGGGAAATAAAGTTCAACACATATGTTACCTGTTAAACTTGATGCCACCAATTTTGAGAGTATTCATTATGACAACGACTATGATTTTCTTTCTAAGTTTTGATGACCCAACAAAGTATACCATAAAATGATTAAAAGAGGAACTGGGAATGAAAATCTCAATTTGCACTAGGCAAGCAACAAAGACAAAGGTTGAAAAGAATCTTCTTCCCCAAAATAAGCCATTATGCTGATAGCCTGGCAGCTGCAGTCCATGCTCATTCCATCGTGCTTTTTTAAAAAATGTTAGGCCTCGTTGGTGGCCTAGGGGTTAAGTAAGTCTTGGCGTTATCACCACTATGGTCTGAGTTTGATTCCCAGCCAGGCAGCTAACCCACATATGGCACAACAGGCCTCTCCTATCTTACCCGATGCTCCCCTTAGCAGTGTATTTCAGTAGATCTGCCTGTTCTGCTCCCCACACCTCTGGCCTACACCCCAGTTCTTCTACGAAAAAATAAAATAAAATAAAAATTTATTTGGAAAATTCCATTTACAGAAAAGTTATCAGCACAAAGATTAATAGTACTAAGAAATGTATCCTTTGCCCAGCTGGATTCACCCACTGTCAACATTTGCCCATTTCCATTATTATTCTCTTATCTCTCCATCTTTATTCTCTTATCTCTCCATCTTTATGTATTTTTCTAAATTGTTCAAGATTAAGTTGGTGATAATGCCCATCATGATAAATTTTCATTTTAAGTTTTATTTTATATTTATTTTTTCCAGATACATAAAAAGGTTTATTAATCCTCTTATGAAAAATCTCGACAATCACCACAGATACAGATAAAGTCACTGCAGAATCTTTACTTCATCTGTTGTCCAATCTCCAGCTCACTTTTTGCCTGCACCAATACTGGCCTTTGCAGTTCCCCTGACTTTCTTCATCCTGTTCTTGCATTCCTTTCGCTGTTTCTTTGAGTTCTTTTCCTTTGCCTACAGGCCATGTCTTGTAAATCTATGTTTGCATAATCCAAGAAATCATAAATCCTGCCAGATCCAGTTGTCTTGCCACCTCCAAAATGGGTTTTGAATCCAAATACAAAGATGATATTGGGAGTGGTCTTGTACATTTTAGCTAGTTTTCCCCGAATTTCTGTCTTAGGTGCTGTTGCACCCGGGGTGAAGAACATCTGTGACCACTGGTTTCAGCTGACGCTTTCTGTCACCCACGAACTTCCTGGTCTGGGTAATTACTGTGTCATTCGTGATGGTGATTGATCTTCAGGCAGCAGAGAGGAAAACTGTCAAATTTCATTTTAGAATTTAAACACTTTTAAGAGATAGATGCTTATACATGATTTGCACATGATCCAATATCCAAAGTGTGCAAAAGAGATAAAATTCAAAATAAGTCTCCCTCACCTCCCTATGCCCTAGAAACCTATATCTCAGCATGAGAATTTAAAATTCTGAAAGGATTGTATCTTGAGATTTTTTTCTGAATCCATTTTCTTTCACCAATATATGAAAACTTCCATACATGCAAATGACTGAGAAAATTATAGATATTTGCCCAAGAGTCCAAAAGACTTAGAAGATCTCCAAAGCCACAAAGATTTGAGACTTATGGTTTAAGTACCTATGTATTTATTTATATGTTTCTTCTTTCATCTATCAGTCCTTTATTGAGTCCTAAGCCCTGTGCTAGTGCTACAGATCACATTTTCCAGCACTCCCCTTCTCACATATTCTTCTCATAGTGTGACTCTGACACACTTCCTGTGGAGAGGTGGGGGCGGGGTAGCTATGTTTTCTCCTGACTTTTCACCACAGCAGAAGTGACATAATGTGACTTTCAGGCTAGGTCATAAAAGGCAATACAAGTTCCCCCACCTGGTTCTCCTGGGATGTTGTTTTTTGGAATTCACACACCGTGATATGAGGAAAACAAGCTGCCCTGTGAAGATGCCCACATGGAAAGGAAGTGACAGTTCACACCAATTTGGCAGCCATGTGAGTGAGCTGTCTTGGAAAAAGAAACTCTGGTCCCCATGGAACCATCCCCGCTGACACAGCATGGAGTAGAGATGAGCTGTCCCTGTTGAACCCTGCCCACGTCATAGACTTGCAAGCAAATTAAATAATTTCTATGTTAGACCACAAGTTTTGTGTTACATTTTTCTCCACAATAATAGTTAACCAGAACATCTGGCATGGCGACATGCAAAGATAGAAAGATCTGCTAGGTAGGGGGCCTGCCTTCAAAGAGCTCATATCCTAGTGGAGGAAGTAGGCAAGTTGACAAAAATCAATTAAGTACAGTGTCATGAGAACTCACACTATAAATTTTAAGATACAGGAGAAAGTGCCTGAATCTGATGGGGCCTCAGAAGGATCTGAAGAGAACAATAGTTGCTAAGTCTTGAAGGATGAGCAGGAGTTCATCAGGTAGAGGAAAGAGGTCCTTTCCATGGCCAGTGGCATAATTCTGTGGTAGAACATAAGGAAGGATGGTAAGGAGGGCAGGGCCAGGAGTAGGATAAAATCCAAGAGAAAGGAAAACCCAAGGATTCTGGTTAGAGAGAGAACAGAGACAAAGGAGGTAGCAGGAATTGGGGAGACTGAGAGAAGAAAATGAGATCACAGGATAGTGGGATCTACTGGGCAAAGCAGGATTCCCAGAGAGCTCAGGACCCACATCCCAACCTGATCCTCCCACCAACAAGCTATGTGAGCTATGTGAGCTCTCGGAACCTGGGAGAAGCCCTTTAGCTCTCTGACACTCACTTCTCTATGTAAAATGGGGGATTTGAACTGTGAATTTAATATTCAGAACCCTACTTAAATGCAGTCTGAAAGCTAGAGAGTGCTCATGCAGACTGCATCAGCAGCAGACTACAGGACCCAGCATGCCTTGCATCTCCCACCACATGCCTTGTTTCCCCTTCTGTCACACGGACCCTCCAGAGGTTGTCAGTGGGTTGTCAAGGGCTGAGGATTAGGGGAAGTTCATGACTTCCCCCACTGACTTTTGTCATGAATATACACTGCCAGCTCTTCTGTTGCTTTGGTTCCAAATAAACACGCTGTTTAACTAATGACTTTTGTTGAGGTCAGTGTGTTAGGTGCCAGACAGAACTTAATGACCTTAAGGCTCTGACCAATTTTGTGACAGAGTCACAAGTTTAAGGGTCAGTGTTTCTCAAAATGTGTTCCTTAGGGAATCAGGATGCTTGGGCACCTGGTAACATACATACTAGTAGTTCCCCAGATTAGTCTGAAGCCAATTACATTTAAGAAACACTTGTGTGAAATGAATAGAACTGAACTTCTCTTGTTCTTTGTTTATTTGCATAAAGTAGAGAACTTAAAAGTTTTTGTGTTCTGTGAGTAATACTGTAGAAAAGCAACATAAAAATATAAGATTTCTTTTAAATGTCATTTCCCCCAAATTACAAATTGAATGTTTCTTTTCCCCTCAGGTAAGAAAGTGGTACACTGCTTTCCCTTTTTTTTCTTAAAGAAAACAAACTTTATGAGAGGGGACAGAAAAGGGCCCGCCTTGACCTTTGAAGCTAAGGCTGTTATGGAGAAGACTTGAAGGCCCCAGAGAGGGAAGGTGGTTGGTAATTCAGAGTAGGCACATTTGAAACTTAGTCCCAAACTCTCTCTGGCTGGACAGTATTGGCCTTTGGTTTGTATATACACTTCAAAAACACCAGCGTCTTCTAGAATCTTCTAGACAGTCAGTAGAGTAAGAGACAAGGGGGACTGATTTCATTGGCCGGCCAGTGCAGAAACAGAGTCATGGGAAGAATCTTCTGGAGGAGAAAATTCTGGAGCCAGGACAAGCTTCCTGAAATCATACAAGTAGTAACAGAGTAGAAGCACGAATTTGCTTATCAAATGTTAATGAGGGTTCTTAATCAGATAAGTTCGGCTTTTGCCATAAGTTCAGCTGCCACACACCCTAGTCTGAGCCAAGCTAGAGGGGCATGCATGTGATTAAACCCAGCAAGGAGCTTATGGAAAGATAGATGTAGTGCTTTTCCTTTTAAATCACCGGGAGGGCTGTAACTAGAACAAATTCAAGAAATGCAAACTCCCTTACTTCATTTATCCCCCCCAAAAAATGCATAGGAGCACACCTGTATATATTTTGCCTAAAGAATTCAGTATTTAAGTATTTTCAGTGTTAGTTGAAAAATTTATCAGATCCTGTATGAAACGAAGGGAAGAAAGAGAGAGGAGAATGGAAAAGGGAGATCAAGGAGTGGGGACGGACCATTTCTGGGTGGGCCCCTTTCCCTGCTAAGGTAAAAATGGACCACAAGTGCTGGAGGGAGAAGAAAGCAGGCGGCGGGAAGCTCGCACCCACCGCCGCCAGCTGCCGGCCCCTCCCACTGCATGCTGGGAGGTCTGCGGCCTCACCCTTGCTCCTGAGGGTCACTGATCCTTGGCAGCAACTGCTGGCAGCTTCCTCCTCTCCTCCCACAAGTGGTGCAAACACAGCTACCATTACAGCCTCCCCACCAAATAAAAGGTCCAGGGAAGTGGCAACTTTTCTAAAGCACTCCAGAAATTTGTGATTTATAGGAAGAAGACATCCTAGGTGTGCAAACACAAACCCAAAACAATGAAGATCTAGGGTACACATTTTAATTCTTTCTTTTTCCTGAGCTATAGCATTTCTTTTTTTTTTTAAAGATTTATTTTTTATTTACACATACAAGCTGGGGTACAGGCCAGAGGCGTGGGGCGGCGAGAGGGTCCACCAGAGACAGAGCGGGAAGCAGAACAGGCAGATCAGAAATACACTCCTGAGGGGAGCAGCGGGCAAGGCAGGAGAGGTCTGCGGCGCCATGTGGGACTCTCCCCAGCCGGGCATCGAGCTCGCGTCGCCGTTGCCGACAGCTCCACAGCACAGCGCCCAACTGCTGCGCCACCGGGAAGGCCCCGAGCTATAGCATTTCCAGAGGGTTTATCTAGAACTAACTTGGGGGAGGTGAGAAGAGGGGTTCTTAGAACTTAGAATTTTAAAAAATGAAACTGTGGTGAACTATAATATCTTGCTGTCTAATCTAGCTTCTTCCTTTCACCCCAACTTTTTCAGACTTATTTCCATTACATTTAACTTCCAAACTTTGATTCTTCATGACATAAATGTCCTGCGTTGATTTTTGCAAACCCACATTTATGTGAATGTCAAGGAAAACAATTTCTCACAAACCACAGAACATCAAAGGCAAGGGTGGCTTTACCTAGTGGACAGAAGACTGGCTCATGAAATTGTTGCTGGGCTTCAGGCTCAGGGTGGGGTCACCAGGAGGAGGAACAATGGGACTCAGCCATTACTCACTACCTGAATCCATTCCCTGCCCTTATGATCCAGGCCAAAAGATAAACACCAAGAGGGAAAAGAACGTAGCATAAATATCCCGTGAAAACAAAGAACAGCACTCATGGATTTTATCTACCCAGTGAGCTCAAGCACAAAACCATACAGGAGCCTTTCCCCATGGTGTTATATTTATGTAACATGTAAGAGCACTGGTCCAGGAGGCAAGGCCTTGCCCCCCAAGCAAGACACCCCAGATGCCTTAATGTTGGGGGGGGCAGGGGGGGGAGTATGAGATAACTATCTCCTCTGAGAAGGCAGAGCAACCAGATAAGGGAATGGAAAAAAGGAAATAGGGGCTTTTTTTCAAGGTCCTCCCTTGCATTTCATCATCTGCTATAGGCAAGTAGTTTAGAAAGTCCAGTAACACAAGTCCTAGAATGAAGTCTCCTCGCCCCCTGCCCTCCCAGCTTTTTAAATAAGCTTGTAGGCTTTGTTGCACAATGGATAGTGCATTGGATTTCTAAATAAACTTGTACTGCTATTATTTATCCATTTGGGATATCATTTATCGGCTTCCTATTTTGTTGTAAGACTCTTACATGCTCCTCCCTTGCCTCTCCCTTTTCTCCGAGCATAAACAATTTTTGATGAAATCAATAATCTGTTATCAGATACTGTTCACCACAGAGAACAGACATAAACTACAGATTATTTCCTTTGAATCCCGGCACCCACGGTCGCTATTGAGAAGGCCTGTGTCATTCCAATTCTTGTTCCTTTGAACAGAACCTGTTTTATCCCTCTAGGAAAATGTTTAGGATTTTCTTTTTCTTCACAGATTCTGAAATTTCAAAGTGGCGTGACCTGGTGGGGATCTTTTCAAATTTGCAGAGAAATTTTCTGGTATTATTTCTTTGCCAATTCTTTCACCTTTGTTTTCTTTATTCTCCCTCTCTGGAATTCCTGATAGGTGAATGTTGGCCTCCCAGACCAATCCTTTAATTTTCTCATCATTTCTTCTTTATTTATCAGCTCTATCTTTTTGTTCATCTATCTGGGAGATTTTCCCACTTTTATCTGCCAGATCTTCTGTTTTTAGTTCTTCTATTTTTAATTTTTAAGAGCTCTTTTTTTTAATTCTTTGATCGTTCCTAAATAAAAGCATCCTGCTTCTGATTAATTGGTGCAGATTAAATACGTGTTTTTTGTGTTTATGAAGTTTTATTCTGTTCCCCTGCATTGTTTCTGTTTCCTCCTAAATCTTCTCCCTTGCTCAGATGATTTTGGGCTCTTTCATCTTGGAAGCTTTCCTTCAGAATCAGGTGACCCCTGCATGTCTCTTCATGGTGAAGATTAAAATCCAAAAATCTGATTCTTGGTTTGCTTTGAGGAATGTGGGCAGGGCACATCAGCTGGTGAATCTCACAGACATGGTGGTAAGCCAACCTTTTAGGGTGGAATCTGAAATGGCTGAAGGCCTTCTCTCACTCAGCTGTCCCTGGGGGGGGTGGGGAGAGTCCTCTTCTCTGCTATCAGAAATGTCTGGCTGCCAGCAGAGCAGGAGCCAGATGACAGAATTACCACCATTCAGTGATCGTCAGTGCTAACTTTCCTTTCCCCTGGTATAACCCCCAACCTCATTCCTTCCCTCTACTGTGTGTAATGTGGTCATGTTCAGAGTCTTTTTAGTTCAGTGCCTCTAGAGAAAAACTCCCAGTCTTACACGCAAGCAGGCAGCAGAAGACGGAGGAGAGGGCATTGTCTGGGCCATATGAATAGTGGAGGACATTTCCGGGTCCTAACCCAGACTTCTGAGCAATCTGCTACATTCAGTTTCTCACTTTCTCCTGGTGCACCTGGTGCCACAGAAACTCAGTTTTTCCAGGGTCCTGCTGGGGATGAGCGTGCTGCTCACTCCTCCTTGGAATGCCCCCCTGAGGCTACCCGGTCACTACCTCTCCATCTGCTTTCCATCCGCCAAGACTGTAGCCATTTAAAGTCTGTGTAATTCCCCTTCCAGTGCATCTGCTTCTGTGTATTTATACCTTTGTTTATTCCTTCACTAGAATTTTTAGTTGGAGGTTTGGAAGAGAAAGTCTTCAGTTTGCCATGTACAACCAAAAGCCCCTCCCCACTAGTTAGATTTCACATTTGCTGTGCAGAACTCTGCTTGCCTGTAGTTCAGGGAGCCCAGGGAGGTTCTCTGTGATTGCTGAAGGCATAAGATTCTAGCCTTGGGCTAACTCGCTCATCAACCTGGGTCTCATTTCTTTATGCCAAAATTAGGGCTAGGGGAGGGCTTAGGTGTATTGCAATTTTTTGTAAATTGTTACATTATCATTAACAGAATTAAATTAAATTAAATTACCTAATGTGGGGCCTTCCTGGTGGCGCAAAGGGTTAAGTCTCAGCACTATGAAGCTATCCAAAGCCACTGCAGCACAAGTTCAATTCCCGGCCAGGGAGCTTCCCACATGATGCAGCAGACCTCTCCTGCCTTGCCCGCTGCTCCCCTCAGCAGTGTAATTCAGTGGATCTGCCTCTTCTGCTCCCCGCTCTGTCTCTGGTGAATCCTCTCGCCTCCCCACACATCTGGCCTGCACCCCAGTTCTTGTATGCATAAATAAATAAATCTTTAAAAAATAAAATAAATTGCCTAATGTGTTAAAGATAATTTCATCATAATCGCCAAGTGAGATAGGCACATGGTTCACCCATGGTTCAGATGGTTTCTGCAAAAAGACATCCTTGACCCTCTAGGGGGCTGGTGTACTTGCCTGGTGCCCTATGACCTATGCTTCCCTTATGTTCCCTCTTCCATGTGACGCCCAGATTTTCCATTAAATGGTTGACTCTGTGTTTGAAAATTTAAATGTGGTAATTTGAGGGAAAAAAAATTCTACTTGGTTATCTTTAGAATATAAAGGAAGGAAATTTAAGGCCCATAACTACAATGAGGCATCTCAGTCCACTGAGCTCACTATAATAAGTGCCATAGATTGGGGGGGCTCGCAAATAACAGAAATTAATTTCTCAGCTTCTGGCGGCTGCAAGGCCAGGATCGGTGCGCCTGCATGTTCTGGGTTCCGGCGGGGTCTCTCTTCCAAGTCGCAAACTTCTTGTTTTGAAGAAAGGAGAGCCAGAGTAATCTTTGGGGCCTCGCCTATAAAGGCGCTAATGCTCCTCATGGGGGTGCCACTCTCATGACCTAATCCACCCCTGAAGGTCCCACCTCCAAATACCACCACACTGGGTATTAGAGCTTCAACACAGGGATTTGGGAGGGACACAAACATTCAGTCTATTGCAGGAAGGGACATTCCAGCTCACTGTTTGTCCTTCCCTTCCCTTTACTTTAGATGATCTGTCTAGAGGATCAGTTTCTCTGTTTCCAACTTAGAATGGCCTCACGTCTCCTGATGCATTTTTAAGTTGATAGTCATTTAATTACTTTGTCTCTTTATAAACCAAGTAAGATTTGATGCATATTTCACCTGCTAAACTTTGACCTCCTGGAGAGCTTGGGATTGTATCCACTCTTCTCTCAATTACAGAATACAGCAAGGGGCCACACCACAGCCCTGAGGAGCAACCAGAGAGCTTAGAGTTTATCTAGTCCAACCACCTTCCTTTACAGATGATCTAGGCAAGACCAAACAAGATGCAATGATTTACCCAAAAACTCCAAGGAAAAGATCAAGCCAAAACTTGACCTGTGCCTCTAAACTCAGAACTGGCACCATCTACTCTACTACCCCGCCCAGAGCAGGTGGTCAGTTAGAACAGGCCTTCAAACAGCATTGTTTTGTTCAATGGGGCTTTGTTATAACAATGATGAAAAAAAAAGTCGATTCCAGGTCCAGACACTCCCCAATGCAGAGTTCGCTGGTCCCCCCTGTTTCTGTGTGGGTTTTCTCCGGGCCCTCCAATTTCCTCCTACATCCCAAAGATGTTCATGCTAGCTTCACTAGCACGTCTCAGTCGTCCCAGCTGGAATGAGTGTGAGTGAGTCCTGTGATGAGAGAGCGTCCTGTCCAGCGGTAGGTCCCGCCTTATACCCTGAGCTGCCAGGACAGGCTCCTACTCCATGTCCTGAACTAGAATAAGTGGGTTGGAAAATGAGGGAATAAATAAATACAAATATTTGTTGACTACAGAAGTGTCTGGGGCCTTTATTTAAGTTTTTTTTTTAAAGATTTATTTATTTATACATACAAACTGGGGTGCAGGCCAGAGGCGCGGGGCGGTGAGAGGGTTCACCAGAGACAGAGTTGGGGGCAGAACAGGCAGATCAGAAATACACTGCTGAGGGGAGCAGCGGGCGAGGCAGGAGAGGTCTGCTGC
Source organism: Scalopus aquaticus (assembly GCA_004024925.1). Classification (NCBI taxonomy): domain Eukaryota; kingdom Metazoa; phylum Chordata; class Mammalia; order Eulipotyphla; family Talpidae; genus Scalopus; species Scalopus aquaticus. The sequence goes on along the minus strand of PVIJ01011172.1, from coordinate 3,720 downwards.
ACCATGTGGGATTCTCCCCGGCTGGGCATCAAACTCGCATCGCCGCTGCCTACAGCTCCACAGCGCAGCGCTTAACCGCTGCACCACCAGGGAGGCCCTGGGGCCTTTGTTTATAAGTTTGGTGATGTTCTTATGACTAGAAATATGCTGTAGGAACTTAACTCTTGTTTATATCAATAAGCCTGTGTTAAAATTGGTTTTGTTATTTGTTGTTTTGTTGGGGGGGGGGGGAAGGGATGTCTGCAACAAACTCCACAGATAGGTTTATGAACCCCACTTCAGATCAAAGAGATCCAAGACACTAAGGGCTACTAATCCCTTAATGCCATCATCATCAAAGAGAAGATTACTGGGAACTGAGGGGTGGAACTGAGCAGGATATAAAAAGCTGGAGAAGAGGAGACACAACACAGATCACACACAGAAGACAGGAAAAGAAGGAAGCAGGATGGAGGCCAGAAGAGGCACATGGAGCAGATAGACTTGTAAAGAAGCTGCACTGGACTGGACTGATTGAAATAGATGTGAGTGAGAGACCCGTGGGGAGGTTGACTATGACAATGTTCATCTGGATTTTGATCTTGCTCTTTAACTCCCAGAATTGTCTGGCTGTTTCTGACCCTTTTGTATGGGTCCCTGCCAAAAGCTGTTCTAGACTTGTGGCAGGCTTTTGGGCCTTGCTTTGGGCCAATCCCATTTGGGTGGACTTTTACCCATGAGGAGTTGGATAACATCGGGTGCTTGGCTTAGATACTATATTCTTTGTCTTCTCTGTCTTTTCTAATTGTATTAAAGTCTGGTTTCCACTTAAGGTCCTGTATGTTTTGTATTGATGCGGCGGATGGCAGAACCTATTTAGAACAGGGCAGGTTTGGGGGTTTCGAGAGTGCCCCTCTCCCTGCCCTGTAACAGTTTTGCTTAAAGTTGAAGTTTCAAGAACTTATCCACGACGTCAAGTGAGGACTCACAGCACCTGAGTCTGCACACAACCTCGTCTTCCCTGTTCTCTGCATCGCAGCGCAACTTTCTTTTTAAGTGCTATTCTTTAAATAGTAATGATGTTTAACATAAACCTAATAACTAAGTATATCAAGAGGAAAACTGGTACCTTCAATAACAAATGATTAAGTACACACCCAAATATAAGATACAACCAAAACCAGTCTCTATCAATAATTTCATTAGTGTATTCTCTCATCAAGCAGGTCACAGGTATGCATATTTCCTGCCCATGGAAGCTATTTTGTGTACCTACAGCATCTTTGCTTCATTTAATTAGACAAAATTAACCCCAACTACCCTCCTTGCTCTCACTGTTAGTGCTGTCTTTGTGAGCAGTCGCCTGAGTTCAGATTTAAGCACCACCCTGTGAGGAGATTCCAGTTGACTTTGTATCTCATCCAGATGGACACGCCCATATCACCACTGACGCATTTGCTCAGCAAATGTTTATTGTGGGCCCACTGTGTGCCCAGCACTGTTTAGACCTTTGGGATACAGCATGAACAAAATGAAGACCCTTGCCCTTGGAGAGCTATATTCCAGCAATAAACTTTTAAAAATAAGTACATTACACAGCACGTGAGAAGGTAAGAAGTGCTGTGGGAAATAAAAAAAGTGTAGATAAGGGGATCCAGAGACAGTGAGGCAGGGTGGTCAGGAGAGGGTGATGTTGGCACAAAGGCTTGAAGGGAGAAGGTTGAGCCGTGGAGCTATCTGGGCAAGGGCTTTCCCAGGAGAGATAACAGAGGGAAGTTTCCTAATCAAGGTAACATTGCTTCCTGAGTGATATATGAGTGATATATTTGGAAAAAGAATCCTAAGTAAAAAAAACTCATTGTTCCCTGATTCTAGGCACACCGAATAAAATGAAACTTCTAAAAAAAAAAGTGTAAAGAGTGACAACCTGGAGATACACAATCTGTAACAGTGATATAAGAATAGTAAGGAAATTGGGAAATCAGAAAACATACCTGAAAATTTAATTCAGGTAGCACTTTAGAGTCGCTGCAGGTGTCATTAACAGTGAGATCAATCTTATTTGGATTCACAGCACTTGGTGCAAAGCAGAGCACAGGCAGGCTCGAGAAGAGCCGTGGAAGGAAGGAATGACTAAATAAATGGAACAGTCCTTAATGCGTGACTCTCTTTTTTGTGCTTTGTGTGGTAAAGGTCTGGAATCAACCCAAGAGCTACGCTATGAGGTCTGCTGCAAACTTGTCCTTGAACTTAATGTGGTTCTAAGAAGGAAGATTTACCGCAATAAAAAGCTGAGCTTTTTTTTTTTTATCCATTGGTTGATTCAATCTGCTTAAAACCTGGTCAAATGTATTATAGAGTTTGAGAAATAAATGTGCTGTTAAGATATCTAGGCTGTGGGAAGCTGTGATCTGGAAATGAAACTGAAGATGAGGCCTGGTGTGTGTGTATGTGTGTGTGTGTGTGTGATGTTAATGGAGTGAGGAGAAATGGATATTAATAGAATAAACAGATATACAAACCTTTTAAGAAGGTATTTATATATATTCCAGCATGATAAGGAATTGCCTCAATTATATGGTTAAAGTCAGAGAAAGCACTTCAAACTCACTTAAGTCAGAAAAAGGGATACTTGATTATAAGGTTACAGGGCTATATCTTGGAACCTCAGAGGATGAAGAGAACTCAGACACTCCCAAGGAACTAAATCCCACAACTAGAAAGCCCATGGGGTAAGGAAGCGCCCTGAAATCTTGGTCTCTGCCATCATACGTGGTCGCCTCTCCTGCCTCTGCACATGTGTGGCTCCTTTTGTCTCAGCATGCCTCCTTTCCTCCTGGGCCATCCACACAGCCTCCCCACTGTGCTTGGGGTTACATTACCTAGATTTCAGCAACACTAGAAACTGAAACCAGTATTCCCCAGCCTCACTTAGAAAGTTGCAAGAGAAAGGACCTGAAGGGAATGCTTGGGCTGATGTCTCCCTCTGCTCCAAGTAACCAGAAGCAGTGGACGGTCACTGCTCATTCAGGGCTGCCAGGGTGTTGACAACTGACTAATTTGGCTGTTCACATTTGTCAGGCTCTTTTTCAGTAGATAATGGCAATACCCACTGGTTGAGGGTGTGTGAGAACTGCAGTTCTCCCCAACTACCTCCTGATGAGGAGGCGTGTGAAAATGAAGACAAGTCTCATTCAGAATTCTGCCACACATTCAAACATGTACAATTAAGCAGGTACACAAACGTCATGTCGTCTGTTCATATAAGCTCAGAGTAGGAGCAACTGACAACACCTTGCATGGAAAGTTTTCTCTCGGCAGGTCGGAGGGATGGCCATCCAACAATAGAGCTGGTTCAACTTCCAGTTGCATCAGACTGAATGCTCCAGGCGGCACGAAACTCAACAAAGCCCCCGTCCTAGCTCCTCCCCAAGGGGGTGAAGTTGGTGACTCACTCTAACACCACAGTAAGGTAAATGTAGAATGAGATGCCTTTGCAATATTTCTAGCCAATCCACATTTTATCCATAAAAAAAAAAAACCTTTCTGATGTCCCTGATGCTAATTAATAGACCCTGTAGTCAACATGCTGTGCTCCCTGCCACCTTTGAGGAGTGCACAGCTGACCAGGGCCCTACAAATGCACTCCCCACGCCCTGGGATATGGGTTCCGACAACTGACTAGGGACTTCAAGTGTTAACAAACTAGCCCCGGGTTTGGATGGCTACACACATACACAT